>LVTN01001238.1:75371-90152 GCA_001649415.1 Musa itinerans
AGGAACGATGTGCTGATGCGCACTTAAAAGCCCTCTCCTACAAGAGAGCTGTCGCTAGAATTTATAACTGGAAGGTGCGCCCCCGACTGATCAAGTTGGGCGATCTGGTCTTACGCAAAACCAAAGTCAGCGACCCGACCCGAGCACGCGGCAAGCTTGCTCCCAATTGGGAATGACCTTATCGGGTGGTCGACGTCATCAGAGTCGGCACGTATCGGCTCGCAACAATGCGCTGCCACCCTCTACCGAGGACGTGGAACATACGAAATCTAAACGGGTTTTTCGTATAAATGAAGCTAAGGGAGACAAGGAAAAAGTCCGAACAAAGAGCTTTCATTTAAACAAAAATTTGATTACAAGACTAGACGACACATTACATCATTGACCGACACCCGACCAACAAGTTGGGCCAGGGACTTGTTCGGGCTTCGACACTATCATCAAAACGACTACACTATTTCTCGGGGGCTTCGACACTATCATCAAAAGGGACTTCTTCGGGCATGTCAACGCTCAAGTCCTCGAGGAAGGAGTCGAAGGGATCTTCCGCGACCTCACGGTTGGGGTGGCGCGCTCTGAAGTGGGCCAGGGCAATTCGGTACCCATACTCATAAGAGACATACCCTGTCTGGATCAGACCAAGCTAAAAGCCCAAGGACTCTTTGTAGCCCTCAATCAGCCTCTTGTCCTTCTCCGGCCTCTGGTGAATCTTGTCAGCAAGGGCTTCAGAAGCCCCGCGCGCTTCGACACGCGCCTCCTCCAGCCTCTGGGTCAGCATCACCGATTCTCCCTTCGCCAGGCGAACCTCGGCCCGAGTTGCAATCAGGTGCGTCTGAAGCTCTTTATTCTGTTCCTCGGCCGCCTTAAGCTCGGACTTGAGGCACGTCGCCTCCGCCTCCAGATCCGAGGCACGCTGCTCCTACGCGGACCTCCTCGATCTGCTTTCGTAGCTTGGCGTTGCGGTCGCTCAAGATGTCGATGACTCGACCCGCATCACGAATGCGGTCCATCAACGCCATGGCATAATGATGGCCCTGCAAGAGTAGGAGTTAGAACAATACCGTTCAGGTACTGACAGGGAGCCGGTGGCGAGATGCTTACCCACAACAGCGACTTGGCAGATTTGCCAAGAAGAACTTCGGAGGGCAAGGTGTACAGATCCCGAGCTATGTCAGGATGAAGCCCACTGCAGACGAACGAGGCGGTGGAATCCCCGTCGGCCCATACTCAGTCCCCTCGGGACAGGCCCCCCCAGCGGGCCACCAGCGGGTCGAAGGCTTGGCCCTACGGGAGTTCGCCCATCACCCGAGTCTGGTAAGGCTCGTCCTGCGCTCCCGCTGTGAGGCGGCAGAGTTCACGAATGGAAGGCTCCCGAGGCGCCTTCCCTGCCCCCTCATTGGGGCCAGCCTCGCCCCGCCCAAGGCTCCTCCCCACACGTCCGGCCGGTCCAGTAGTTGCTCCCCCCGGCTGAACCACTACCGCGTCGGATACCTTCTCGGCAAATGTCTTCGCCTTTTTCCGAGGCCGACCAGCCTCGACTTCCACCGGCGCTTCCTTCGAGCCGACCCTCGGCTCGGTCGGTGGGCGTGAGGATGGAGCCGACGGAGCCCGCCCCCCGCGCACGGCTCTGAGATTCACCATTTCTGCACGAAAATACCGACATTGGTAAATACTCCGAATGATTTCCAAAAAATCCTAACACTACCACTACGGCCATACCTTGAGGCATCGGGCTAAGACCCGCCTCGATCAGCCACTGCTCGGTCATGTTTCGGATAACTCGGGAGGCGGGAAGAATCTCCTTAAGCCTCCGGAGGTCCCTGTACTCGTCGTCGTTCAGAGTAGTGGCGGTGTTATCAATCCCATGTGCCGCCCATCGGAGCCCAAAACTCCACCCCCTCGCACAGCAAACAAAAAAGAAACGTCCCTTCCATCCCTTGTTATTGGAAGGGGCCCCACTAACCCGGAAGCCCGACCGAGCGGACAGATAATAACCCCCCGACCCCTTGGAAAGGTGGAAACATGACAAGAAAAGGGACCGACTCGGGGTAATGTTTGCGTAGTGGCACTCCCCTAAGAATGCCACCAGATAGTGCCAGGAGTTCGGTGCCATCTACGATGGAGAAATGCGCCACCAGGAAATGCAGGCGCTAATGACTAGGTGCAAAGGCAAGCGTAACCCCGCCTCGAGGGCATCCAGGGTTAAGGCAAAACCCTTGGGGATCGGGTCATATGCCCGTTGCCCTGGCTCGGGGGCGAGGAGAACATAGTCCTCCGGGATGCTGTAGCGCTCCCGAAGGTTGCCTAACGACGACTCGCTCACTGTGGAGTCGAGGTCGTGCAGCCACATCAGGGCTTCAAGGGCCCGAGCCGCCTTCTCGTCCGATGACAAGTCGGGGCTCGACGGCGATATTTTTTCCCGACATTACTAGAAGAGGAAGGAGAAGAGGGCAAGGTTGGGGAGGAGGGGGAGGCCATCCTTACTAACCTTCGGAAGGGGAGATTGGAGGGCCTACTCGAACGGAAGTAATGGGGTCCGGAGAAGGGATTGAACCAACAGCGCACTATTTATAGAGAAGATCTCGCCAGTAGCAACCCTTCGCCTCCTAGGGAGTGGGCAACAGCACCGAGCAACCCTTCGCCTCCTAGGGAGTGGGCAACAGCCCATCGGTGCCCTTCCCGCAAAGCACATCGCGTCAGGCAGGCCAAACGTCACCCCACCATAAATGCAAAGCACATCATGTTAGGCAGGCCAAACGTCACCCCACCATAAATGAGGTTTGACGTGGCAACCGAAGGCCGCGTGGAGCGAATGCCGAAGCACGGCCTTCTCAATCTCGACTCCCAAGAGCTGGCGACTCCACGCAATGGATCATCCCCTAGGTTCCCGCGCAGACGAAGATGCGCTTAGTCACCCACGCTCATAGACCGCCACGTAACAGATTGCTACTCTAAGCAGCTGCTCGGCCATAGTCTGCCCGAGTGCACCTCTGCGTGACCTGCCCGCCTAAGCTGTGTTCCTTGGCCACAGTCTGCCCGAGCGCACCTCTGCGTGGCCTGCCCACCTGAGCCGTGTTCCTTGGCCATAGTCTGCCCGAGCGCACCCCTGTGCGGCCTGCCCGCCTGAGCCGTGTTCCTCGGCCACAGTCTGCCCGAGCGCATCGTTGCACGGCCTGCCCGCTTGAGTCGTGTTCCTTGGCCACAGTCTGCCCGAGCGCACCTCTGCACGGCCTGCCCGCCTGAGCCGTGTTCCTCGGCCATAGTCTGCCCGAGCACACCCCTGCGCGACTTGCCCGCCTGAGCCATGTTCCTCGGCCACAGTCGGCCCAAGCGCACCTCTGCGCGGCCCGCCCGCCTGAGCCGTGTGCCTCGGTCACGACTACCCGAGTCCACCTCGGCACGACCTGTTCGCCGAGTCTCCAGCCTTGCTCATATCATGCCCTAGGAACAACCATTGAAAGCAGAAGCCACGCCTCGGACCCCCCTAGTGACAACCGATGCATAGCTTCCTTCGAGGGGGGGGAGAATGATGAGGGTAATAATAACGATGGGACACCAATTGACAACATCTGCTCCGGGGTGACGTCTCCTGGGTCACGCATCTCGAGGAGCTATGGGGTCGCCCACCTCGGTCTGACCTGACAGCGCTTGGCCGAGGCAGACTAGGACGCTGACCGAGGCACGTTGCCATCCTGCGGAAGCCAAGTCCTTCATGCAACGCCAACGCCGGTGTCAGACGTTACTAGAAGTACAACCCTGTTCCCTGCAAGCGGGCACATCAAGGCAACGGTAACCTTCCCTATAAAAACCCTCGCGTTCGGCAAGGAGGGAGGAGGAAAGATCACTCGAAAACAAGAAACACCACCTCCAACCCGCTTCTGACTTGATCGTCGGAGGGGTCGGGCCGAGCTCTCCAGACCCGACCTGTGTGTAGGTACGACGACGGAGCGCAGCCCCCTCCCGTAGAAAACAGCGAGCCCACCGCGATCGGACCAACGAAGCCAGCTACCTCACCGGTCTCAAGGGACGCTCCCAATGATCTCCGCACATTCAGACCTGAACCCAACCGTGCCGACCTCGACCCGTACAGCAAAAAGGTGTTGACACCAACAAGAACATCTATTGATATTTTTATGTTATATTTCTTTATATATTAGTGATGAGAAGAAGAATTTTGTTTGAATTTATTTTTAATAAATAAATAAATAATATACTGTAACAAATAAAAAATAAAAAATAAAAATATAGAAAATATATTAAATAGAAATATAGATAATATAAATGGTTAACGATAATAAAATTTTACCTGATTTCAGCTTCGAATAAAAACAAAAGATATAAAATTCTTTAGCTTCGAATAAAAACAAAAGATATAAAATTCTTTCTTATGTATTGCTTTTGGCCACTTGCACAACATTAGCGTTGCATACTGATCCAAAAGTGTTGTACGTCTTTTTTGATACAACAGTCGCTGTATGAAACACAAAATTACTGTACATATAAGGACAAAAAGGATCGGAAAAGAAAGATAATACGATTCGAGATAAAAGGCAAAGGAAATGACAAGAATCTATGGATGTTTCTGAACTTATCTGTGAAGATTTGCCACAGGAAACTTCTAAGTTTCTTCGACCACACGCGATCAAAGAGGCTGCTGGTACCACTTACTGCCGAACAAAAACAGGTTTTGGGGCCTCATCTGGTACTTCAAATTGAAGGAGCAGCTGGGAAGCAGCAGCAAAACCCAAGGTTAAATTGTTTTCTTGTGCATGGATCTGAGAGCATTCAAGAGAGATCCAAGTGATCGGTTCACTGTTGTGAATAGATTTCAGAATGCAGTTCACTATTTACAATGACTTGTCGAGCAGTAGTATATCGCTCGAACATGAACATCTCCATGTGTTGGATCACAAAAGATAGCTAGGACGAGGAGCACCAAAGCACACAGGAAATCATGGTTCTGAGTGCATTCAGATTCGCAACACCTCATGACTTTGACATTGCAGCCGATAAACCAGACTGCAAGAATCACTGTCAGCCCTCTGCGCTGCAGAAACACTATCGGTGGCCGATGGCATTTAGATCCTGTTAGATCCTGTAGTACGAATCAGCAGAACAAAGGGACGAGCTACCATGGTTGCCATGCCATTATGTGATCCAAACAAGACAAGTTGTTTTCTGTAGCATCTAGGTAGGAGACGACCTTTTCTGAGAGCCCACAAAACACTCCTTGTAAGACCTCCTCTATGAGTGCATTGATTTCTTTTACTATGATTGCATTGATATGAATGGTAAAACCTGACTTCTCTGACGATGATCTGTATGAACAAATAGCAAGATATTATTACAAAACCATATGAAATAAACACTTTCATAAAAGATGAAGTGGGCCTCTTTCTTGTGTCCTATATCAGTCAAAACAATGAACTATGACCGTGAGGGGGGTAAGTAACAACATATCAGCATACAGAAAAGGTCACTCTTATCCAAGTTTGGCTTTCTTTAGGTGACGGGATATCAAGGCTTTATAGCTCATGCATGACAGGCATTCATCATGTAAGCAGTTCATTAACCTATGTGCAGCGGAGAAGCTAATTTATGTTGGATAAGAGAGAGAGAGAGAGAGAGAGAGAGAGAGAGAGAGAGAGAGAGAGAGTAGCAGAGCCGGGCAACAAGATTCCCTGCCATTTCTTGTTGTTTTGCCTGGTAGATATCATCGTCTTAATAACTGTATCATGGTTGAGGTTTTTTTTAGGCGAAGGATTTCGGCGTGCATGCATGAATTTTCAAACTGTGAAGCCTGAAACGCCCTGCAAAATTCCATTCCACTGACGACGACGGCGAATACGACGACGATGAGCCTTGATATCGACGTGCATTTGTGGCATGTTCTGTTCATAGGCTGATGCTATGAGACAGAGAGAGCAGGAGTGTTCGTGACGTTAGGGCACATGATACAGTCCCCACACGTCTCACTCGATTAGCACACTTGTGTCCAAGCATTTGCGACAATTTCGCCCCATCCTATCTTGTCATTTGCAGCAAATAAACAAAGGACAGTATTATCTCTCCGATCTTGGCATTTCAACACTGAAAACTATGTTTTACACAGAGAGAGAGAGAGAGAGAGAGAGAGCGAAAGAGAGTACAAGCTGTGTGCTTCTTTCATCATTAGTGTTGGTGAACGAATGCATTGTGATTATTGAGTCAGCATGATTTGGTCCACAGATCGATGTCAGAAGTTTTCGATCGATTAAGATGGGTATCAAGGTTGGTCACACCCTCGGGATGAAGGTGTCCCTGGCGGGGTGTCACTCGGAGTTGCCCAATCAGGATGCTGGTTGGCTGTTTTTGGTTGGAACGCCTCTCGATCCTCGAGGAGCGCCCGCTTTCCTACACAAAAGGCCCTCGTCGGTCGTTGCCGACTGTGACCCCTCGAGTCAGTTAGTATGGGGTGTTCTTTTTTTTTTTGCCTCCCCCTGGCCAAATGCCAGCCAGGGGCTTTTATACTACTGTACGAGGGTCGGTCGTACGCAAGCTTGGCATGACGACCAATCCCCGAAAGGTGGGGTGGGGTACCTTTGCGCAGCTGCCATCCTGGGCTTACTAGGACGGGACATACCGGGCAAGATTTTGGCATGATCTCTGGCTCGACGCGTGGGGCGCTTCTTTTGCTGACTGGGCTGTATCGTGGCGTGGCATCGATCGTGACGTGGCCTGAATCCAAAGTATACCTTATCACTTCTCCCCCCATCGAGGCGTGCCGTGGGGTCCTTGAGAGGGCGGGAGGCACGCTTGGGCTTGAATGCCGCAATTGTGTTGATTGTTTGTGTGACAATTCGGGGCGGCACCCTATAGGTCGGATGACTGATCACGAGCTTGGTTTCGATGCCGGCAAGCTGCAACGAGCGAGGAATGGACCCGTGGGCTGAGTGACTGATCTCGGATTCAGGTTTGGTGCCGACGAGTTACGAGTTGGGAACCGATCTAGAGCGACCTGGGCGAAGGTTTGAACCTATGGGCGAGTAACTGATCTTGGGCTCAGGTTTGGCGCCGGCGAGTTGTAAGTCGCGAACCAATCTGGAGCGACCTGGGCGAGGACTAGACCTATGGGCTGAGTAACTGGTCTCAGACTCGAGTTTGGTGCCAGCGAGTCACAAGTCGGGAACCAATCGGGAGCGACTCGGGTGAAGATTTGAACCTATGGGATGAGTAACTGGTCTCGGACTTGGGTTTGGTGCTAGCGAGTCGCAAGTCGGGAACCGATCTGGAGCGACTCGGGCAAAGATTTGAACCTGTGGGCCGAGTGACTAATATCATGCTCAGGTTTGGTGCCGACGAGTTACGAGTCGGGAACCGATTTGGAGCGACTTGGGCGAAGATTTGAACCTATGGGTTGAGTAACTGATCTCGGACTCTGTAAATGGGGCATATTGCCGTCCCAAATGGCGCCAAACTCTTGGCGCAATCTGGTGGCCTTTATCGGGGAGTGTCGGGGGGCTGGGATCAAGCCGACCAGGACCCTCTTCCTAGCTTGCTTCCGTCTGTGTAAGGGGTGGGGCGGGTATTACCTGACCGCCCATAGTGGTTTTAAGATCTACGGCGCACCTTCCAACAACAAAGGTTGGAAGAGTCGCTTCTTTTTTGTTAGTTGTAGTCGGGGGTGGGGTTTTAGCACTGGGTGGACCTACCAAACCATCGACAATACCCCCCCGTTGCTCTCTATCGGAGAAACAGCAGACGTGAATCGGCTGAGAGCCATCTTATCCTCTTCTCGGGTAATCAGGGAGATAACTGAGGAGTGGCTGGTCGAAGCAGGACTAGAGCTCAGCCACTGGGGGTATGGTCATTTGTTTATTACGGATCATCTGCTCATCTAGAACTATCTAACAGATCGGGTTTTTTTCTTGTAGAGATGGTGGATCTTCAATATGTGAAAAAGACTCCTCATGCTAAGGCCGCCGCCTTGCCGTCTCGGGATGGCGAGGGTTCTGGAGCTGGGGATGCCCCGTAGAAGGATCGAGCGTCAGTTGGACGTCTATGCGGCCCTTCGCTTGGAGAATCTGGAGCTGATGGCCGGGGGGGCCCTAAGGCCGTTGCCACGACCGAGCAGCGCGCCTCGGCCCTGGACGAAGAGGTGAGCCGTCTGAAGGCTAAGCTAGAGGAGAGTCGGGCACGCATCCGAACACTGGACGATGAGCTGCTGACGCTCTCCCATGACGTCGAGACCGCAAGATCTTCGGCCTAGGTTATCGAAGAGGTCCTGAAAGAGGAGTGGCTAGCATTGCCCAAGAAGATTAACGGGGCGCTCGCCAAGTACAAGGCGTTTGCCAGGTTCGAGCACGGCCTGGTGAGGTCGGGGTGGGTGACGTATGAGTTCGGGTATCGGGTGGCCTACGCTCGTTTTCGAGCGAGGTACCCGGATCTGGAACTGGAGTCAGACCCGTTCGCCGACCATCCAGAGGATCAGGACGTTGACATGTCGACGAACATCCCTTTTAATGATGAGCCTGAGACTCCTCCAAACTAACTTATATTTTCCTTTTCTTTTGCTTTGGTCGGGTCAACTTTTGGAATTGTACCGCCCAGCCCCAATATGTACTTCTTTTTCATCAATAAAACTCTTGTTTTCAGAATTCTGAATTGTTTTTTCCAATTGTGGATATGCATGCTTCGCAATAACGTGTCTTCCCTCTGTCCTGATTCACTTCTTTTACGGGTAGAACTTCTTTAAATTTGCTGCGTTCCAGATCCTCGGCAGTGGGCTTCCCTCCATGGTTTCGAGTCGGTAAGTCTCTTCTCGTACCACGTCGTAGACCCGATAGGGGCCTTCCCAGTTAGGCATGAGTTTTCCTCTTGCTCGGGTCAGGTCGCTCACCTCTGTCTTTCGAAGGACGAGGTCCCTGACCTTGATCGGTCGTGGACGAACTTTGTGGTTGTATATCCGAGCCGTAGATTTTTTGTATGCCAAGGCACGCAGGTGTGCCTCAGCTCTTCTTTCTTCAAGGAGATCTAGGTTTGCTCATAGGCCCTCCTCAGAGCCTTCTTGTTTGTAGTTGGAGGTGCGTAGGGTCGGGAACACCACCACGGGTGGGAGGATTGCTTCGGTCCCGAACGCCAGGCTAAACGGAGACTCCCTCGAGGTGGTTTTGGGAGTCGTTTGCATTGCCCACAAGATGCTAGGGAGCTTATCCACCCAGGTTCCGTCCGCACTTGAGACTCTCTTCTTAAGGCCTTCCAGAATCGCCTGATTCATTACTTCGGTTTGGCCATTAGTTTGGGGGTGTGCAACCGAGCTGAACTTCAACTGTATCCCATATGACTGGCAATAGGCCTTGAACTTCGCGTTGTTGAATTGAGCTCCATTGTCGGTGATGATAGCCCTCAGGATCCCAAACCGGGTGATGATGTTCTTCCACGTGAAGCTTTCAACTTGTTTCTCGATGATGGAGGCCAAGAGCTCAGCTTCAACCCATTTCGTGAAGTAGTCGACTCCCACTATAAGGAAGCGTCATTGTCCCAAAGCTGGTGGAAAAGGCCCGAGAAGATTAAGTCCCCATTGGGCGAAAGGCCAGGCTGCCTCTATTGGGGTAAGAGGGACCGCTGGCTGGTGTTGTAATTGGGCATGTTTTTGACACTGCTGGCATCGTTGTACATATGACAGGGCGTCCTAGCGCATGGTCGGCCAGTAGTACCCTTGTTTGAGAGTCTTGAAGGCCAAGGTTCGTCCTCCGATGTGCTCCCCACAAAGCCCCTCGTGGAGTTCGGCCAGGACCGTCTCTGCCTCTGATGGTGCGAGACAGTGCAAGAGAAGTTGAGAGAAGGCCCTACGGTACAACTTTCCACTGACCACACAGTACCAGGCTTGGGTTCGCCTCAGTCATCTTGTGGCCGTCGGGTTGTCGGGCTTTGTCCCGTCCTTCTTGAAGCGGAAGATCTCTTCCATCCAGTTTGGCGAGATCTCTGTTTCGGTGACCTCATGAACTGGTATCGTCGGTGCCATTACGGATTCAGTTGTCGAGGTTGCTATCAGGTCACGAGCGGAAGCCGATCTGGCCAACGCATCGGCCCGCGTGTTTTACGCCCGAGGTACTCTAGTGACGGATAGGTGGTTGAAGTGGTGGGTGAGCCGCTTCACTTCTGTCAGATATGACACCATTGCTGGGTCCTGGGCTTCGTAGCTCTTGTTGACGTGTTTTGTCACCAACTAGGAGTCGCTGAAGACTTTGAGGTTGTTGACATGCATGTCCATGGTGAGGCGTAAGCCGTGAAGTAGCGCCTCGTACTCGGCCTCATTGTTGGTGGCTCGGAATTGTAATCGGAGCGATTTCTCATGGGTTTCTCCGGATGGGCTTCTGAGGATAAGTCTGACCCCAGCTGCCTCGGTAGTGGTCGAGTCATCCACATGTAGGGTCTATGCGCTCTCTTCGTTTTCCTATTCAATAGCATAGTCTTCAGGGGTTAGCTCGGAGATGAAGTCAGCTAGTACTTGAGATTTGATTGTCATTCTGGGGGAGTACTGAATGTCGAATTCATCGAGCATGACTGACCACTGCAGCATTCAACTCGAGGCATTGAATTTGGAAAAGATTTGTCGCAACGGCTGGTCGGTAATAACTTTGATTGTGTGAGCTTGGAAATACGATCGCAGCTTTCGGGCCGTCTTCATCAGTGCGAGGGTTAGTTTCTTGACCGAGGAATACCGCACCTCGGGCCCGACGAGGATGTGGCTGACATAATAGATAGATTGTTGTGTTGATGATGTTTCGTGAACTAACACCGAGCTGACCGCCAGTGCCGAGGCCGCCAAGTAGAGACCGAGAGTTTCGCCCGGCTCGGGCGAGGCGAGTCGGGGTAAGCAAGCGAGGCACGCTTTCAACCCTTCGAAGGCTTCTTCGGATTCCGGGGTCCAAGCGAAGTTGTCGGCTTGCCGTAGAGCCCGGAAGAAGGGGAGACACTTTTTGCCAGATCGTGACAGGAACCTACTGAGTGCCGCCAGCTTTTCGGCGAGGCGCTGCACCTCTTTGACCGAGCTGGGGGGATGCATCTCGATTATGGCCCGAACCTTCTCCGGGTTGGCATCTATCCCTCTCTGGTGGATGATGAAACCAAGGAACTTCCCCGAGCTAACCCCAAAGACGCACTTTGTGGGATTCACACGTATGTTGAACCGCCTGAGCGTTCGGAATGTCTCCACCAGGTCGGCCAGGTGTGTGCTTGCTTCTTGCTTTTTACAATCATGTCGTCCATATATACTTCTATGTTTCTCCCGAGTTGGTGCTTAAATAGTTTCTCGACCATTCTTTGATAAGTCGCCCCAACGTTCTTTAGACCGAAGAACATTATCTTGTAGCAATACACTCCTTTGTCGGTGATGAAGGCGATGTTCTCTTGATCTTGAGGTGCCATCTGGATTTGGTTGTAGCCCGAGAATGCGTCCATAAACGTAAGAAGTTCATAGCCTGCGGTAGCGTCGACTAATTGGTCAATCCTGGGAAGTGGATAGCAGTATTTGGGGCATGTCCGGTTGAGATCGGTGTAATCAACGTACATCCTCCAGCTTCCATTGGGTTTCTTAACAAGGACTACATTCGACAGCCATCGAGGGTATTTCACCTCGGTAATGAATCTTGCCTTTTTAAGGCAGTCGACCTCATCGCTGATCGCTTTCTGATGGTCGAGAGTGAACTTCCTTGGCCTTTACTTCACTGGCCTAGCCTTGGGGTCGACGTTGAGCTGGTGTTGGGTCACCTCTAGGTTTATTCCAGGCATCTCCTCGGGGGACCATGCAAACACATCAACATTTTCCCTTAGGAACTTGATGAGCTAGAGCTGATCTTCTTCGGGGAGTGTCGTCCCGACTCTCACGGTTAGATCGGGTCGGTTCCTTTTCAGGGGTATCTCGGTGAGTTGCTCGGGGGGCTCCAGCTGCGTTGGTGCCATGGGCCCCTCACGGGGGTCGGGGACTTGACGGGGGCGTGACTTCTCTTCGAGAGTAACATCTGTAAGATAGCATCACCTTGACTCTCCCGGATCACTTTGGGATTCCCCGATCCCTGCCACAGTTGGAAATTTGTTGGCCCGATGGTAGGTGGACACCACCGCCTTTAATTTGTTGTGCGTCGGTCGGCCGAGAATGACGTTGTAGGCCGAGGGTAGATCGACTACCATGAAGGTAGTCATTATCGTTTTTGCCCTCGACTCTTCCCTGATGGTGACAGGGAGGACGGTGGTCTCTAGCGGGGAAATGAAATCCCCTGTGAATCCAATGAGTGCTGACGCCATGGGGATAAGGTCATCCTTGGTTAGACCGAGCTTCCTAAAGGCATCGAGGTACAGGACGTCGGCAAAGCTCCCGGTGTCGACCATCACTCTCTTGACCCGAGCGTTGGCGATCCAAATGGCGATCACCAAAGCATCGTCGTGATGGGAGCGCTCGACCTCTTCGGCTCCGAAAGTGATTTCAGGCTCGAGCTCGGGTCGAGGACGCTTCTCGACCAAGCTTCGGGCATAGGCCTTCCTCGCCGTCGAGCTACTACCGCCGGCTACCGGTCCTCTGGAGATGACGTCAATCTGCCTTTCGATGGGTCCCCTGGGGAGTGGAGTTGCTTCCTGGGGTTCCTTGAGATAGCACCCTAGATGACCTCTTCGGATTAGGTCCTTGATTTGATTCTGGAGGTCGCGGCAATCTTCCGTGTCATGGCCGTAGTCCCAGTGGAACCTGCAATATTTGGACCGATCTTTATGAGTAGCTTTCATGGGGTTGGGCTGTCGCAAGAGGCCCTTCTCCCTGATTTGGAGGAAGATCTCGGTACAAGATGTATTTAGAGGGAGAGGTGGGGGCCTCGGGAGCAGTGGCTCTTGTCTGTCGGGCCTCCGGCAGGGTTACGCCGGGGCTACTAAGGTCGTCCCCCGGGATTGTTCGGCCCTTGGCCTCTTCCTGTCCATGCACTTTCCTGCCACTAGAGCTTTGGCGGTGATGTATTAGTTAACGCACTGGAGCATCTCGGGGATGGCTGCTGGCGGCTTCTTGATCAACGACCAGAAGAACCTTGAAGGCTTCAATCCCATTAGGAACGCCTGCATGATTAGAGTCAAAGAAGGATGAGCGTCCAGGAATCCCCGGATTTCATAGGCGAAACGTGCCACAAATTGAGCAACCGACTCGTCTTCACGCTGTGACAATGCGAGCAAGGTGGCCATGGAAGGCCGGGGTCATACGCTAGTGAGGAAATTCTGCTCGAACTCCTTGGCGAGCTGATCGAAAGACGAAATCGAGGATGGGCATAGCCGACCGAACCATGCTCGCA
The DNA here is from genome assembly GCA_001649415.1 of Musa itinerans. Lineage (NCBI taxonomy): Eukaryota > Viridiplantae > Streptophyta > Magnoliopsida > Zingiberales > Musaceae > Musa > Musa itinerans. The sequence goes on from LVTN01001238.1 coordinate 88,682, forward strand.
CCAGTCCCCTGAAGGTAGTCGGAAATGCCCAACACATAAACGCATTGGAGGTGCCATAGAGGGCCATCTGAGCCCGAAACGCGATGACGTGCTCTGTGGGATCGGAGTCGCCATCGTATGTCTCCAATGCCGGCATTCTGAAGTTAAGGGGTACAGGCTTGTCCTATACTTCCTTAGCAAAGGGGGATCCGCCTGAGCTGCCTTCGCTCGACTCACTCCGCGACTTCTGGAACTCGTTCAAGCGTTGGTTGACCCCGGATAACTGGATCCTGAGCGAGTCATCCACCGAGTCGGACAATATGGTGTCAGGCTCAGAGCAGGGTGATGTGATTCGGCAGGGTGCGGGTGTGTTCTTATCGGGCAGACCTCTCGGGCCCGTCGTCTGCTCTCGAGCTTCTCCCATCTCGACTTGCTCCCTGCTTGGCCTCTGCCAGGTCGGGTCGATCGGGGGAGCTGCTAGCCGCACGATCTGGGGAATGAGTGGGACGAGCGTCTACATCATCCCCGCCATCGCTTGTACTTGTTTGGTTAGGCCAAGGAATGCCTCGGGCGACACGGCCGAGGGTTCTATGACAAGTCCGAGGGGCAACAACCCCGGGTCGTTGAACAGGTGCCAATAACGATCTGGCGTCGAGGCCGGGATCCCCCCATCTCTGAGGGCGGGGAGAGGCTGATCTCCGGGACTGACAGAGGGGTGACCGGTCGGTGGTTCTCCTTCTAGGAGAGCTCCTGCGGGATGCTCCTGCGACATGGCCCTCCTTCTAGCGCCAAAAATGTTGGTGAACGTATGCGCCGTGGCCGCTGAGTTAGCACGGCTTGGTCCACGGGTCGATGTCGGGAGTCTTCGGCCAGCTAAGATGGGTATCGAGGTTGGTCATGCCCTCGAGATGAAGGCGTCCCTAGCGGAGTGTCACTCGACGTCGCTCGGTCAGGACATTGGTTGGCGGTTTTTGGTTGGAATGCCTCTCGATCCTCGGGGAGCACCCGCTTTCCTGCACAAAAGGCCCTCGTCGGTCGTTGCCGACTGTGGCCCCTCGACCAGTCAGTCAGTATAGGGTGTTCTTTTTTTTTGCCTCCCCCTGGCCAGATGTCGGCCAGGGGCTTTTATACTACTGTACGAGGGTCAATCGTACGTAGGCTTGGCATGACGGCCAATCCCTGAAAGGTGGGGTGGGGTATCTTTGCGCAGCTGCCGTCTCGGGACGCGTAGAACGGCGCCATGCGGCGCCGTCTTGGGCTTATCGGGACAGGACATACTAGGCAAGATTTTGGCATGATCTCTGGCTCGACGCGTGGGGCGCTTCTTTTGTTGACTGAGCTGCATCGTGACGTGGCATCAATCGTGATGTGGCCTGAATCCAAAATATACCTTATCAGGTAGCAAATAAGCAACAGAAGTGATGCATTTAAGTGATGCATTGTGATCTTATGTGATTGATTTCTTCTACCACGCAGAGAGAGAGAGAGAGAG
>LVTN01001239.1:9770-22279 GCA_001649415.1 Musa itinerans
CCCAATTAGTTCTTCAAGAGAAAAATTAACTTTGATGATGTCATTTTATATGTCATTAGTGACCCAATTAGTTCTTCAAGAGAAAAATTATTTAGATCTTTGGCCTCTTGAATGGTCGTTACTTTAGGATCCCAACTTTTTTGAAGGGATCTTAAAATCTTATAAACAAGTTCAAAATTTGGGAAACCTTTCCAAAGTCCTTTTAGACCATTGATGACATCCATAAATTGGGTGTACATGTCTCCAATGGTCTCATTCGGTTTCATTCGAAACAACTCACAAAAATGCACTAAAAGATTAATTTTTGACACCTTCACTCTACTAGTGCCTTCATGAGTCACTTCGAGTTTGTGCCAAATGTCAAAAGTCGTTTCACAAATCGATACTCGATTAAACTTATTTTTATCTAATACACAAAACAAGACATTCATAGCCTTTGCGTTTAAAGCGAAAGTCTTCTTCTCCAATTCATTCCAATCATTCATTGAAAGAGAAGACTTTTGAAAGTCATTTTCTATAATATTCCATAATTCAAAATCCATTGAAATTAGGAAGATCCTCATTCTAGTCTTTCAATATGTGTAATTCGTCCCACTGAACATGGGCAGACGTGTAATTGAATGGCCCTCTAGGTTGCCGGCAAATGTCATCTCTCTTGGGTTTAAAACCAAATGAGAGTGAATCTTACTCTAATACCAATTGTTAGGATCACAAGCGGCACTAAGAGGGGGGGGGGGGGAATTAGTGTAGCGAAATTTTTTTCTGATTTCAAAAGACTTGTTTGGATTAAAACCGATTCCGATGAAGATGGTTTCGATTCAATCCGTTTCAGAGAGAATTTGAACTTGAAAGCTTTCGTAAAAGTGCAAGAGAAAATTAAGGAGATTTGCAGTAATGTAAATTGCATAAATGAAAAGTGTCGGTTTCATAAAGTATTCATACGATTAAAGCCGATCTCGGAAGGTGTTTACTTGAAAGCGTATATAGGCATAGTAAAAACACAATAAGGAGGAGAGGCAATTTGCTATTAAATTAAATAGCTTAAAGTAAATGCAAACCGAGTTTTAGAGTGGTTCGGTCAATGTGACCTACATCCACTTTCGGATTCCTCCGTTGGCGAGGTCACCGGCATCCACTAAAGGCCTTCCTTCAATAGGTGAAGACCAACCACCTCTTTACAGCGCTTTCTCCTTTTTATGGGTTTAGGAGAGAACCCTTACAAGTCTCACACCTCTCTTAAATGATCTCAAAACTTAGAAAGGGCGGAGGAGGACTCTAGCACTTGTTTACAACACTTTTACACCCCAATAACTCAAGATTATCTCAATACTTTCGTGCCCTTTCATGTAGAAAAGGGTAGGGTATTTATAGACCCTAATGGCTTTCAAAAATGGAGCAAAAAAGTGTCTCATCCTAGATTTTCGGGGTATTGGCAGTACCACCGCCATTACTAGGCGGTACTACCGCCTAACACCTAACATTGGGTGGTTACTACCGCCTAACAAAGCTCGGAGACTGAGCTCTAGTGGTCCCACCGCCTGATAGGGGCTATACCACCGCTAGCAGCAATAACTATCGGCGGTTCACAGCTGGCAGCACTACTGCCAGCGGTACCACCAGCCAGTTTGGGCGGTACCGCCACCCAGAAATCCATGGGCACTATCTTCCAAGCGGTGCCACCGTCGGCCAAGAATTCAGGGGCTGAATTGGCAGCTTACTTCGGCCCAATTCAGCCCTATTAAGTTAAGTTAGTGGGATTTCCTCTCATTCCTAACTTAATTTACGCTCTAACTACGACAGCTAAGACTTAATTATAGCACTTCTTATTCCGGTGCATCAATTGCTCTTCCAGCGAGCTTTCGGTGTACTTCCGGCGAACATCCGATGAACTCTCGACAATGCTCCGGTGGACTCCCAACAAGCTCCTAGACTTAACCACGATCTTCATGGCAAGTTCTGATGAGCTTCTTTGGCAAGCTCCTGGACTTCTCGGTTGGTTCCGGCAGAACTTTCGATGAACGTCCGGACTTCCGACGAACTCTTGAACTCTCGATGAGATCTTGATCTTAACTCTAGCACAACACCTGCTTGGTGATCATCGACAGTGGTAGCTTTGATAATGTGATATCTTTGGAGATGGTGCAAAAGCTAAAGTTGGATACAATCCCTTATCAATATCCATACCAATTATGTTGGCAACATTCATTTTCTATTGGCAAGTATTATAAAGATGAAGTATGGTGTGATGTTGCTCCGATGGATGCATATCATTTGTTGTTGGGTAGACCTTAGCATTATGATAGATGGGTGTTGTATGACGACTACAAACATACTTATTCTTTTAAGGTGAATGAAAAGAAGATTATCTTAGCTCCATTACAACCTTCTGAAATCAGCGCACCAAAGAAGGAAGTTAGCGCTTTTATGTCCTATGGTGAATGCAAAGGAGAATTGGAAAAGGGTGATCATGTTATGGCACTAGTGGTAGTAGAGGAGAATGAACAACATAAGGAGACACCGGCAATCATGAAACCAATCCTAGAAGGAATTTCAAGATGTTATACTAGAAGAGATTCTATATGGTCTTCCACCTTTGAGAGACATCCAACATCACATTGATCTTATTCTAGGGGCTATTCAATCAAATAAAGCAGCATATAGAATGAGTCCCAATGAGCATGAAGAACTTCAAAGGCAAGTTGATGAATTGGTGAAAAAGGGATTAATTCGGGAGAGCATGAGTCCTTGTGCGGTTCCAACCTTGTGAAGAGAAATCGAGATGAGGTGAATAGTGAATACTTGTGGCATTGTAGGCTAGGTCACATCCATAAGGGAAGGATTCAAAAGTTGTTAAAGGATGGATATATAGATCCATTCGACTATGAGTCATATGCAACTTATGAGCTTTACCTTCATGGAAAATTGACCAACTCTCCATTTAGTGAAACTGGAGAGAGAGCCACAAACTTGTTAGAACTCGTATATCGTGATGTATGTGGACCCATGTCAACTCATATCATAGATGGTTACTCCTACTTTATTAGTTTTACTATTGATTTCTCATGGTATGGACATATTTACTTGATGAACAAGACTGAGACTTTTGAGAAATTCAGAGAGTATAAGAATGAAGTGGAGAACTAGATTGGAATGAGTATTATGACACTTTGATCAGATCGAGGAGGTGAGTACTATAGTATAGAGTTTACCTAGTTCCTCAAGGACCATGGGATTCTATCCCAATGGTCACCTCCTTATACACCTTAGCTTAAAGGTGTATCTGAAAGGAGGAATCATACACTGTTTGATATAGTGCAGTCCATGATAAGCTTCGCCATCCTACCCATCTCATTCTAGGGATACACCTTAAAGACCGCAGCTTTTCTTTTGAACAGAGTTCCAATTAAGTCGGTAGTGTCTGCACCATATGAGATACGGAAAAAGAAGAAGCCCGATCTTAAAGTTGTTACGATTTAGGGTTGCCCTGCCTACATTAATAGACACAACCCTGATAAGTTGGAATCTAGGGCAGAGCATCATCGGATATCCTAAGGAAACGTGTCGGTATTAGTTCTATCACGTTAAGGACCAAAAGGTCTTTGTAGCTAAGGGAGCGGTGTTCCTTAAAAAAAACATATTCTTGGTGAAGATAGTGGGAGTGTGATAGAGTTAAGCGAGGTTAGAGAATCTAGCTCAAGCACCACTCCACAGCATAAGTTTATTCAGTACATAGCACACAAGTTCTAACTTTATGTATGTCCGATAGAGTATCTCATCCTCCTAAGAGATATGTGAGACATATTAGAGGAGAGGATATTGAGGATATTTATCCTCAGATCTAAAAGGAGGCTATTACGAGTATAGACTTTGGGAAGTGGCAAGAAGCCATGAATTCTAAGATGCATTCCATGTACTCCAATAAGGTTTAGAACCTAGTTAATGCACCAGAGGGTATTATACCCATCGGTTGCAAGTGGAGCTTCAAGAAGAAGATCGGAGTAGATAGAAAGGTAGAGACCTATAAAGCAAGGCTAGAGGCTAAAGGGTATCATCAAAGGCAAAGTGTTGATTATGACGAAACCTTCTCACCCGTAGCCATGCTAAAATCCATCCAAATTCTATTGGCTATTGCAACACATTATGATTATGAGATCTGATAGATGGACGTGAAAACTGCATTCCTCAATGGCAACCTTGAGGAGGAGGTGTATATGATACAGCTTGAGGGATTCGTGTTTATTTTTAGACTAAAGCAAGCTTCCTGAAGTTAGAACATAAGATTTGATGAGGCGATTAGATCTTATGACTTCTTTAAGAACAAAGATAAGTATTGTGTGTACAGGAAGATAAGTGGGAGTGCTATCACCTTCTTGGTGTTATATATGGATGACATCTAGATCATTGGGAATGATGTAAGAATGCTATCCACAGTAAAAGCTTGGTTATCTAGACACATCTCCATGAAGGACTTAGGGGAAGCATCCTATATCTTTGGGATTCAAATATATAGAGATAGATCCAAGAGGATGTGATAGGACTCTAGCATGGTTAGGTCCTACTCAACCAAGAAGTAACTAATTAAAACCTTGTGAGATTGTAATAAACCCCACCTAGCTGCCTCTATCCTATAAAGAAGAGTGGCTAGGGTTTATATTTGGGCCTTTAGGCTTCCTAGCCACGGCCCCTCCTCCCCTTTTTATTAGGCCGGTCGGCTAGGGTTGAGGGCAAAACGGATAACTCACTTGGGAAGCAGCCCCTAGGGCTAGGGTTTGGAGCACTATATAAGTATATAGCCTCCATCTCTTTGGTAACAAGATCTATCTATAATTACAGCCATATGGCCGACTTCTAGGAAGAGAGAACCCCTATAGCGTTCCAAGGATTGATCCCCCATAAAGATCAATCTACATAGAATTCTTTTAGGGTTATATCAGGATGCTTAGCTTGTCCTAGTCCAAGTACATAGACACTAATGTCAAACAGTTTGACATGAAAAATTCTAAGAGAATGTTAGGACTCTAGCTAGGAGAGTCATAACATACAGGGGCAATCATGTTAACCTAGCTAGCCAACCCCTATTAAAGAGGTGAAGAGGCGGCTAGGGTTAGGAGGTTATTTCTTAGATGAGCAATAGGAGTTGTAAAGGAATAGGAGTCTTGAGTATGAGTCATATTAGGAGTTAGGGTTTAGAAACCCTATAAATAACCATGTATTCATACTCTTTTGATAAGCAATGGATGAATCTTTTCTGTAGCCTTTGAGCAGCAACTTAGAGGAAGGAACCCCTATAGAGTTCCAAGGAGATCGATCCCCTAAAGAGATCAACCCCAAGCTTAGAATCTGCAAGGGTTCTAACACCTGGTATTAGAGTAGTGATCTTGCTGCTTTTGCTACCATCCTTGCCGCCCACCACCAACTAAGCAATTCCCACAATTGCTCTTGACGTCGCTATCTCCACCGTCATCTTCTTCCATAGATCAAATCAAACTACTGCCATCACCTCTAATTGCATTAGAGATCTAGTATTCTCCTATCACTAATACCTTTTGCTGCTATAATTTTTTATTCAAAATATCAAGAAGAAGTCTTCTTATCTATCCCATGCTGCGAATTTCTTCTGTCGCAAAGTTATTATCTTTATGAATGAAGGATTGCTGTAGAAAATTTCAACCGCATATTGTTGCCTTAATCGATCTAATTGCAATCCTTTCTGAACGAAATTTCATATACACTTCATAGATTATCTTGGCTTCCATCTAAGATTGATCTATGGAGGAATTCATCTCTAAAAAGGTTCTTGTAATGCTGCAAATTTTCATCGCAAACCGCTGAAATTTTTTGACGAGAATTCTGCTATCGCAACTTGCACCAATTTCCTAACTGTTATACTGCCAAAATTTTCTTGATTAAATTGATCATCCTTGCTGTCATATAAACCAAGATTTTGTTGTCAATTCCCTCCACAAATCTCTCAGTTTTTGCTAGAAATTTCATCGAGAAACTGTTGTTTCTTTGATGACAATTCTGCTCTTACAAGACAACACATACCTGCAGCAACTTCCACTGATTTCTATCAAACCTTTGTTGCCATCTACCACAGATCTAAAATTTTTTTCCCTAACCATCATCCACTACCATCATAGCCCTAAAACTCTACTAAACCACACACTCAAACTACACCCAAAACAGCCAAAAAATAAGCCTAAACCGCAGCCTACATCCACCAATCCACCAACCCTTTCGACCATCTCTTCTCTCAACCTATACATGCCTTTAAACCGATAACAAAAGAGAGATTTTAAAATCATAGATTTGGAGGCATATACTATGGAATTTGAGGAGGCAATCAATACTAAATTTGAAGCCTTCGAGGCGCGAATGGAGGATAAGATTCAGACTCTCTTTACCGAACTCAGTTTGGGCCGACCACCAAGCCCGAAGAAATTACATCAAGGAGAGAGCTCTGACCAATCGCACTAAGCCCAAAGAGATGACTTCCAAGAGAGGAGAGGCTCTATAAATGACCCCAACTATCCACACATGAGGGTGGACTTCTCTAGATGGGAAGAAGGAGACCCGATTGGTTGGATCTCGCACGCGAAGCAATATTTTCGATACCACAAAACCGCGGACGCATCTATGGTGGAAATTATGGCTATACATCTGGAAGGGGATGTCATATAGTGGTTTGACTAGTTTGAACACACTAATGGAGTCCTCTTATGGTGACAATTCAAAGAAGGACTGCTGATCCGCTTCAGACCAACAGATTACGAGAACATTGACAGATAATAAGTAAAGATCTAACAAACCTCCACCATTCAAGAGTACCAAACCAGGTTTGAAAGGTTATCTAATCAAACTTAAGATTAGTCTAAAAACTAGCAATTGGCGACCTTCATTGAGGGCTTGAAGCCAGAGATCCGGGGAGAAGTTAAAGTGCGACAACCGTACACGCTTATGGCAGCCATCTCTTTTGCACGACTTCAACATGAGCGATTAAACCATGAAGCCCGAAGGACTAGGGTTGCTCCCCGACCTGCAATACCAAAGCCCTCAGCCCCCCATATTGTCAACTAAGTCCCTGCACCAAAAAGGTTGACAAGAGAAGAGCTTCGGGAGCGATCTGCGAAGGGTTTGTGTTGGCACTACGACGAGCCGTGGAGCCGCGAGCATCGCTGTAGAAAAGGGAGACTTCTTACGATTGAACTAGTAGAAGAAGAGGTCATTGAACATCCAGAAGAGAGCCTTGAACATAAAGAAGAAGATACGAAAGAAGAGCCATAACCGACCGATGTTACGGTACATGCACTAGCCGGCTACTCAAACTTGCAAACGATGAAAGTTGGAGGCCTTCTCAAACAACAACCGATCACTATTCTCATCAACATGGACAGCACTAATAACTTCCTAAACAGTAAGGTTGCCGCTCGGATGGTGCTCCACATCGAAGGTTGTAGCATGTTTGACGTAAAGGTCACCGACGGAAGAATCCTAAAGTGCGACCAAAGATGTCCGAAAGTGAAACTATTACTGCAAGACCAAGAAATTATCACTGACTTCTTCCTCCTACCAATTGATGACTATGAGGCCATGCTTGGCATAGAATGGCTTATGATACTAGGTGATGTCTCTTGGAACTTCTCCAAATTAATAATGAAACTCTACTACAAAGGCAAACAGATCATCCTACACGAAAAGCATGGAAGCAACGTAACCACCGTTTTGACCCAACGAATGGAGAAAGTTTTGCACAAGGTAAATGGTGGCTTTTTGATGCATCTCCAATAGCAACTAGAGGGAAAAAAATAGAAATTGAAGATCGAAATCTTGCCCAATTGCTTGCTAAATTTTCCCACATTTTTGTTGAGCCGCACGGTCTTCCTCCTACATGGCAACATGACCATCGGATTCCAATCCTTCCAGGCAAGCCACTGGCAAATGCTCGGCCATACCAATATCCTCACCTCTAGAAGGATGAAATTGAAAGGATCGTAAAGGAGATGCTTGAAACAGGGGTGGTTCGGCCAAGTTGCAGCCCCTATTCCTCACCGGTGCTACTTATATGCAAGAAGGACGGAACTTGGCGGATGTGCATCGACTACCGAGCTTTAAATGGCATCATCGTCAAGGAGAAGTACCTGATACCAATGGTGGATGAACTTCTTGATGAGTTAAAAGGAGCTCAAGTCTTCACGAAGTTGGACCTCCGATCCGGTTACCACCAAATTCAGGTATGTGAAGATGACATTATAACAACTGTATTCTGCACACATAACGGCCATTATGAATTCTTGGTAATGCCTTTCGGACTCACTAATGCTCCTTCAACCTTTCAAAGTCTCATGAATGATATTTTTTAGAGCTTTCTTCGCAAATTTGTGCTGGTATTTTTCGATGATATTCTCATTTACAACCCTTCTCTTGAGACTCACTTTTAGCATTTACGGGTTGTTTTGACGATCCTTCAAGAGAATACTCATTTTGTTAAGCAGCTAAAGTGCAGTTTTTATTGGGAAATCTTGGGAGCGATGTCACATGCGCAGCGGAAGAACAAGAAAACAAAATCCCTAATTTCCCAAAATGATGTTCGTTATCGTGCGAAGATTGGTGTGCAAAAATCCATGAAACTTAAAACTTCGTATATAGTAGATTGTGTTACCTAGGGAGATCGTATATCCCTGAATCCTTATAGATCTCTAAGAGAGGGCGAAGGAGGTCAAGCGTCCTCCTCTCTAGCGGTGATCCACACAGTAGGGCTACGACGACACTCCTCAAAACTCCAGACCTGCTCTGAGGTGGAGAGGGGGAGGAGAATAGGAGAGGCAAGCAAAGGCTCTAGCCAATGAACCACTAAATCCCACCTATTTATAGAGGTCCCCTGTCAAACCCTAATGGATCCTCCCCGTGAGTGATGACACGTGTAACTTGACACGGAATTTTTTGCTTATTATATTTTGGCATTTATCACTTTATATTGACTATTCCATATATACATGTATATATTGTGATGCTAGGTTCGGATATAAGATATCCGTCGGAGCCCCTGTCTTATTGGATATCCAATAAGCCTCTGAATTATTGGATCTCATAGACGAGATCCAATAGAAGCCCATGAGAGATTATTGGATAGAACTTCTAATAATCCTTTGCTTGCTTCTCCTATTCTCCTCCCCCTCTCCACCTCAAAGCAGGTCTGGAGTTTTGAGGAGTGTCGTCATAGCCCTACTGTGTGGAGCACTGCTAGAGAGGAGGATGCTTGACCTCCTTCACCCTTTCCTAGAGATCTCTAAGGATTCAGGGACATACGATCTCCCTAGGTAACACAATCTACTCTATATGTAGTTTTAAGTTTCACGGATTTTTATGCACCAATCTTCACACGACGACGAACATCTTTTTAGAAAATTGGATATTTTGTTTTCTTGTTCTTCCGATGTGCATGTGATGTCGCCCCCACGATTTTCCAATAGTGGTATCAGAGCCAAGTTGTTCATGCGAAAGATTAGTTTTGAACTACGTGTGTTATGTTTTGGAGAAACTTTTGACGTCAAAATCGTTGACGCAAAAGCGAGGAAGGATAGCAACAATTGTTGCCCTCGATCTACTTGCAGGCAAGCCACCTACAACGGTAGTCGCAAGGCCGACCACATGCAGGCAGGCCCCTACAATTGCGCCCGCAGGTAGGGCTACAGGCACGGCGGCCACCAGCGCGCGGGCACTGCGCCCGTGTGCAAGGGTGGCGCCTACGGGTGCTGGACCCGTGGGTAGAGGCGCCACGGGGCAACGGTGCTTGTGGCCACGACGCCCGCGGGTAGAGGCGCTGCAGGGCAGCGGTGCCTACGGCTGTTGCTCCCGTGGGCAAAACCCCCCGTAGGGGCGGTTGCCCGGCGGGGCAGCACCACTTCCCAACGGTGCCCCATGGGCAGAAACGCCTGCAGAGGTGGCGGTACCCGCGGGTGTGCCCAACTACAGTTGCGGCGCCGCCCACGGGCGAGCTGCGCACAAGCAGGGGTAGCGCCCCCGCCCTCCGCCCTCCGCCGCACAACCTGCCGTCGGTAGGGTGGCGACGGCGGTAGCAGCGACGACTACAGCAGGGGAAAGGGAGAAAGGGGCTTAGGGTTTTCTACGGAAAAGATAGTTTTACCCCTCAAAATTTGAGAACTTCCAATTCTGTCCTTTTATCCCAATTATGAAAATATCCCTAATAATTCAAAAAATTCCCTACATGACCTTGATTTTAAAAATATTAATTAATTAAAAGATTTAATTGATTATTTTTTTTATTATTATCTAGTAGTCCTACATGATGATGATTTATACATGTGATGTATGATGTGTGGACAGATGATCATAGACCGTATGATATGTGTACTTATGATTATTATTATTGGGGTCTGCGAGCCTCCATTATATTTCTCGTTTATTGTCGGGCCTACATGCATATGATTAAGTTATAATCATACGAGGAGGCGCAGCGGTAGCGTGGAAGCGATAGCGGGACCCACGACATGGACGATCGCGATCCATGGATATGCGTCGAGATGTCGACGGAACTAACGAGGACGAGATGGATGATTACAAGGCATAGAGATGCACCGTTGCAAACATAGATCTTGATGTGAGTGAATAGGCCTACTAGCTCGGGCCTGATCATATTAGGCTATAGTCGATGATCATCTGGTGTGATTGCTTATACACATACTAGATATGTATACATATTTGCATGCGATATAGATATATATTAAATATGTATATGTGTGACATGTCATATTAGGAGACTAAATCATAAAAACCCCTCTCTCGATAATATTAAGTCGATAAACGTGAGGCAATTAGATTGACCCACGTGGCTTTCCATCATTATAGGTAGGGATCGATTCCCATTGTAGGTTGAGTTGGTCGAGTCCCTCGAGGCTCACCTATATCGCGATTCGCTATCTTGCCTACAACATAGAGATGTCACCGATGACCTGAGGACATAGTATGCTTGGTCGAGTTTCTCGAGGGTATATCATCGAATCAGACTCATCTTGTAACGATGGTGTTGACTTAACCGAGCATCATGATTAGTCGAGTCCCTCGAGGCCATGGTGATTCAAAGGCCAAACAGGACGGGAATCACAAGGAGTTGTGATCGACAAGAGTTGCCTACCTTTTAGGCTTAGTGTGATTGGTCGAGTCCCTCGAGGTTACACTAAGACGCTGATTGGATCCTAATCCCCACTAGAAGTCTGCCAAAGACTTCCATTTCACTTTTTAAGGGTGTTGCGTGACTCGCAAGTAAAATAGTGGGAGCATATTATGATAGAAGTCCATATCTTGATTGTTTATTTTTTGTAAAATCTGTATGTTATTCATTTCTGCTGCATCTTTATTTTTAAAAAATGTCACATTCAAATCCCTTACATGGCATGCTTGATGTCAACTACCTCATTGGTCCAAATTATACGGGTTGGCTCCGCAACTTGAGAATTGTTCGCACGGTGGAGAAAATCGCATACGTCCTTGATATAGTGATGCCTACGCTCGAGGAAGGGGCAAGCGAGGATGAGATCACTCGTTACTTGAAGTATATTTCCACTCTCGTTTAGTGTTACATGTTAGGCTCTATGACTCCTGAGTTACAGTGACAACATGAAAAGATGGATGCTAGATCCATTCTCCTACATGTCCGCAATCTGTTTGAGGAACAGGGAAGGACTCAGCGATATGAGATATCCGAGAGCCTCTTCCGTGCTAGGATGACTGAGGGGACACCAGTTTAGAACCTTGTCCTAAAGATGATTGAGTGGATAGAGAAATTCACAGGTCTAGAAATAGTTCCAGAGGATAACTTGTGTGTGGATATTGTGCTTCAGTCTCTACCAGATTCTTTTTTATAGTTCATAATGAATTTTAATATGAATAAGCTTGAGGTGACTCTCCCAAAGCTCCTCAATATGTTGAGGGAGGCAGAGAGCACTATCGAAAAGGAGAAGCCAATTCTCTACACTAGTAAGACCAGAAAGAAAAGGAAAGCAGAAAAGTCCCTTAAGAAGGGCAAGGGCAAGGGCAGAGTAGGTAAAGCAAAGGTTGCTAAGAAAGACCCGGCAAAGGACAAAGGCCGGTGCTTCCACTATGGCAAAGATGGGCATTAGAAGAGGAACTACAAAGAGTACCTTGCAGAGAGGGTGAAACAAAAGCTTAGAGAAGCTTCAGGTACATTCATGATCAATCTTAAGTTGTTAGATTTTTATGATAGTGTATTGGTATTGGATACCAGTATTACTTATCACATCTGTAATTTGTTGTAGATTCTAGCAAAGCTGAGGAGATTAGTGAGAGGAATATTGCATAAATGTTTGTTTATGCTAGACACTACACATATCATGAATATAAGTGTGTCTAAGAGGAAACGAGATAAGGTGAACAGTGCATACTTGTGGCATTATAGGCTAAGTCACATCCATGAGGGAATGATTCAAAAGTTGCTAAAAGATGGATATCTAGATCCATTCGACTATGAG
>LVTN01001239.1:34682-71597 GCA_001649415.1 Musa itinerans
CGTTGCTATATAAATTTTTCAGGGTAGCTTGTCACGCACTGAAAAGCTAGAATTGGGTTGAAGCAATGAAAGGCTAGAAGATTTTTGGGCTAATCTTTGTTGGTTGATAGGTTTTTGTTGTATAGTATACTTTACTTCTGATGTAATGTTAAGGATATGTTGATACTTATGTGTTGTAAAAGTTTAAAGGACTACTCATGTTTATGGAAAGATAAGTTGAAGTTATATAAGGATATGAATTCATGGTAAATATTATTTTTTTGTGATTGTATATATTTCTACGATTATGGATTTGTGTTGTGATTAATGTTTAGTTGAGTTGGCTTGGATTTTATGAATCTCTGAGTGAAGTGGAGTATGATTTATGAAATGTACAGGTTTATGAATTGTGAATATTGATTTGAATAGTTCTTAGTATCCTCAAATTGTTAGATTGGATCCTGGATTGAATTGACGATGAATTATAATATTATTGATTTTAGACAAGGTCGCACCTCCTGAATACGATAATTCGGGGGGCGTGACACCGATGCCCAAATTCACGGCCCGAATCCTTTTGCCAATACGTTGACCGATCCTCCGACCTGACATCCAATCTTTTAACATGTTTGCTCTAGCCCAATATCCGATTCCTCTTGCTTTAATCAATTTGTCTTTTCTGATCGAAGTTAGCCCTGCGTTACTCAAAACGCTCGTTAGATCACAAACACTTTCAATTGGTTTCATCATCAAAATCTGAGATTCAACATTCTCCCCGTTTTTGATGATGATAACCAATTGATGACAGAGTTAACCTTAACTCTCCCTATCAATATGCCATATTGATAGAAACTTGAATTCAAGCTGAATTCAAGTCAAAGCAAATTTTATCATGAATATTTATAACACGTCATCATAAAATCATGCATAACATCATCATACTACCATCGCTTGACACCCTGACACTAGGTGGTACCACCGCCCAATTTGGTGATACCATCGCTTAACGGTCCCTCGGAGACTGTGTTTGGGCTACACCATCGCCCAGACTAGCGGTACCACTACCTGACATGGTCTTGGAGGCTGTGCCACAATGGTTTCACTTGTTTGGTCACTCTTTGGGCCTTTTACTTGGCCCAACACAACCCAAACTTGGGTCAATGAATGGGCCTTCTCTTGTCCCAAAATAGCCCCATTTTGGGCCTAGTTGGCCCCTAATTGAGTTGGCTTAATTACATTCTAAACTAACTCAATTAGACTCTAAACTGGCTCGATCTAGACATAATCGATTACAAATAAATCCTTATTGTCCAGCATGTCATTGGTTCAACCGGCGCTTCGTCCGATCCTTCGGCGCATCGTCCTCTCCTTCGGTGTATTGCCCAATCGGCATGTTGTCTTCTCACAACATCCGATCTTCTTGGCGCAATGTCCGATCTTCTTGGCCCGATGCCCAAATGCGCAGCCCGAAGCCTTCTACCGATACGTCAACTGATCCTCCGGCCCGACGTCCAATCTTCTAATATGTTTGTTTTGGCCCAACGTCCGATTCCTCCTACTTCATTCAATTCTTTTTTTCTGATTGAAGTTAGATCTGCGTTACTCAAAATGCTCATTAGATCACAAACACTTTTAATTGGTTTCATCATCAAAATCCAAGATTCACCAATCTCCCCCTTTTAGATGATAACAACCAATTGATGATGCAGTTAACCTTAACTCCCCCTATCAATATGCCATATTAATAGAACCTTGAATTCAAGCTGAATTCACGTCAAAGCAAATTTCATCATTAATATTTGTAGCACATCATCATAAAATCATGCATAATATCATCATACTTCTCCCCCTTTGTCACCAACAAAAAGGAGAAGTGCATTTATCAATGTTCTAGAGATATGTAGGTTTTACAAAATTTTAAAACATGCAAGCTAGCAAATTTTACATCATTTTAGAGCTTGCAAGTTAGCAAGTTATGCTTCTTGAGATAACACTTTTGCTTCTCTTGAGATTGCAAGCTAGCAATTCTTGGTGATGTTCAAGATAACAAGTTCTACATCATGCAAGCTAGCAAATTTAGTAAGTTTTACATAATTTTGGAATATGCAAGCTAGCAAATTTTACATATATGAAAGTTGGCAAAATTTTGCATCTTTTGGGTTGAGCAAGCTTTTTGCTTCTCTTTATGATGTGCAAACTAGCCACCTTTTACTTCTTCTTAAATTGTGCAAGCTAGCAAATTTTATCTCCCCCTTTGTCATTGTCAAAAAGAAGGGAATAATATAATTTTATAATTCTTTTCCCTTTACATCAATTTCCAAATCTTGACAAAGGTAAAGTATCATTCTTAATTCAATATGTTTATGCATCATTAAAACATGCATAATTTTAAAACCTTACATTTCATTTTTTATGCATGATACCAAAAAATAAATCAATCATCATTATGAGCATATCATACATGATACTAAGACATTAAATTTTTTTAACATTTATCAACATTTTGATCATGATACCAAACATTCATCATTTAAAGCATTCAGATACCAAATATTAAATCAACATTTTAAGCATTTATTATTTCATGATTGTTGGTACCAAACATTCATCATTAATTTTCTCCCCCGTTGTCATAGGCAAAGAGAGGGGAATAAAAATATAATGGTGCAATTCATTTCCCTTTTCATCAAATTTTAAATAATCAATAAAGAATAACAAGAAAATTTCGGTGATCAAATATACTTCATGAATACAAGAAATTGTACATAAAAATTATATCATGAAAGATAAGATATCAAAGATCATGAAGGATTAAGTCATGAATACTAAATGACATGATTTATCTTGACAGATCTCCCTTTTAGTAAATAAGAAAAAGAAACATGGGAGTAAAAAAAAAACAAGATCTTGATTCATTGAAAAATTTTAAGTTTTAAATCTCGAAAAATCAAGATAAAGCTCATTTAAATTCAAATCATCAAATCAAAATCATTTTCAGGAGATTCACAAAAGCATAATATACATGGATTCATTAATATTTTATCAAATAATCAATAGAGATGGAAAATGTATTCCCTTTTTTATGTGTTTCATTTTAAGTGATTAATTTCATATAAGTATGCTCCAGTTTTTCGTATCAAAACCATACATCATAGTTTAAAATCAAAAAAGCAAATCTCATCATAGAAATCATCAAGATCAATAAACCATAAATTACCCAAAAATCATCATTACTTCCAATCATCATGCATAATTAAATGTAAAATCGTCAAGCATGATACTTACATTATTCCATATAAGCATGCCTTTGTTATTTATGCCAAATCAAAACATGCATCATTTTTAAAAACGAAAAAGTCACTTTCATTATGGTAAAAATCGATAATCCATAAATTGCAAGAATCATCATGCATAATTTTGAAAAATAAACTCATTAAGCATGATTTCAAATTATCATTACATTATTTCATCAAGCATGATTTCATAAATAATAAAATATTTTTAAATGAAATCGAAAAGCAATACGGAAATCATTGAGATACACATTAATGCTTCTTAAAAACATACATAGAATTTCAATTAAGCATTAAATTTAAGTCTAACATTTTGTTCCTTTATCATAAAGCATGCAATTTTCATGATCATTTTCAAAAATTACTAGAAGGGTAAGCATGATTCTTAAAATTTTTATTTTTATTACATCATGCACTTTTTAAAAAAATATATATAATTTTTCTAAACTAATTTAAAAATAACTCATGAAATGCATCATGTAATTTTGAAATAAAGCAAAGGGATTTCGGTTACCTTGTCGTCGAAAGCCGTTAAGGCATAGTTTGCCACCTCACCTTTATTGGTTTGTTCTTCGTCTTCGGATGAGCTTGATTCGTCCAAGATTGCTTCCTTCTTCTTGCGTTCATAGCAAGTAGTTACATTCTTTTTAAGTTTATTTTTATTCTTTGATTTTTTTTTAAGAACTTTTTAAGCTTTATTGTGAGAAGTTCAAGTTCATCATTACTTGAGCTTTCGCTCGAGGTCTTCGATTGTTCGAAGTGCCAAATCCTTCCTGTTCTTTGGAAGGTTGTTCTCATGTTTATTTTGTTCATCATGTTCATCATATGCATTGTGCATCATTTCTGTAACATCACTCATTTTTAAAAATTTTGTAAGGGTTTATTTGTAATGTAAGGACCTAAGAGTAAATATTAGAAATTTGATATGATTTATAAAAGATTCAAATTTAAGTTAAAGAAAAAAAAATAGTGGACATGTGTCACTAGCTAACCTAATGGTGCCACCTAAATTTATTCTATGGATGACACCTAAGCCCCTTTCATGCATGCTTACCACCTTGCAATCCTTATATTAGCTAAATCTAATGTATTATAGGAGAAATAAAAGGATGAAAACTTAAGAAGTTGCAGCCAACATGGGTTTGAGAGGAGAAGGGAAAAGGAATTGAAGTAGAAGGAGAAGAAAAAGCTTTGCTTTAGCTTGAGGTTTTGCATCAATTCCACACCTTTGGGACTCAAATTTGTTTAAGACAAGTGTTCTAACTCCTTCCTATAGAATCTTAATCTCTAATTTTATCTTATTTCTGAAAACTTTTGAAGATTTTAGCTTCATACTTGATTATTCTATCGTTTGGGAATAAAATTGTGAATCTAGAAATTTTTTAGATCTAACCTTTTTGTATTGTTCCAGCTAAAACATTATGCAAAGATTCTTGATTTTGGAAAAACTAAATGCATCCGAAAATAGACTCATAACTCTTTCTTTTGATACTACGATTGATAAATTTGGAGTCTATTTACCTACCGAAACTATTATTTTAGTTGACCCTATGAAATATGTAAAACAGAGACTATCAGTTTTGACCTTTCAGTACACTCTTACTTATAACTCTTGTTGAAAACTCTAATTTATGTGAAACATGATTTATTGGAAACTAGACTCAAAAACTTTTCTGTTCTTATCTGATTTGAATGATTTGGAGAAAAATTACCTATTGAATCATCTGTTCAAATCAACTCTATGAATTCGGCAAAATAAAGATAATATTCTCTTACCTTTGGTTACTAAATTGTTTATAACTCCTTACTAAAAACTCCGATTCATACAAAGCTTAAGTTATCAAAAACTAAATTGATACATCTTTCGAATGACTCCTATTTTATGTAAATTGGAGCATAATTGATCATCCAAACAATTTATGAAATGTACCTCTCAAATTCCATCAGAATCGAGCTTTGATCGATTTCGCCTATTCTTGTTTCGTATCTTTGGAAATTGATTTCAGTTAAAATCCTTACTTCAGTTGTGCTTTATATTATTGCTTCAAATTCATATATACTATTATCCTACGTGTATTTATATACCTTGATCGGTTATGAAACTTCATGTTTATATTGCAATATTTCGTATAGGCACATGCATTCCATTGTTCTGCATGTGTTTCCGATATGTCCCAATTTATTGTTCATAATACCTTTTATACTCTAGTGTTTGTGGGATTATTTAGACTTTTGCTAGAAATGGTAAAGGGATTATTTGGACCTTTGCCAGAAATAGTAATGCGTATGTGCTTAGAGCCCGCGATGCTCTAGATTATGTTTGGTGGTCATTCAGAAATGGATGGACCATATTATGTTTAGGATCCCACATCACATTCTATTTGCTTGACATAATATCCAAAGCTTTGGTTAAATGCTTCTATCTGTGCTTTGGATAAGAATGAAATGTATGCAACGTCATATGCGACATTTGAGCCTCTGTTTCATATTTGTTCTTTGATATGCTCCGAAATGCTTTATATGCCATTGATATATTCCAAAGCATGTCATCCGTCATTGATATGTTCCGAAATATTTCATTCGTTATTGATATGCTCTGAAGCATTTCATACATCCTTGATATGCTAAAAAATGCTTCATATTCCATTCATATGTTCCGAAGCATTTCATCTATCATTGATATGTTCCGAAATATTTCATCCGCCATTGATATGCTCCATAATGCTTCCAATGCCTTTGATATACTCTGAAATGCTTCATATGCCATTGATATGTTCCAAAGCATTTCATCTGCCATTGATATGTTCCAAAATATTTCATCCGCCATTGATATGTTCCGAAATGTTTCATCCGTCATTGATATGATCTGAAATGATTCATTTGCCATTGATCTATTAGTCGCTTGCTGAGCTCTATGTGCTCACTCTGTTGCTATATAAATTTTTCAAGATAGCTTGTTACTCGCTAGAATGTTTAAATTGAGCTACGATAGTGGAAAACTAGAAGACTTTGGGCAAACCTTTAGTGGATGATATGTTTTGTTGTATAAGTACACTTGGTGTCTAATGGAATGTTGATGGTAAATATGAACTTATGAGTTTTGTAAAAGTTTAAAGAACCTCTCATGTTTAAGATTTCAGAGTGTTAAGCTAATTTGTGTAATGATATGAACATGTGGTAAACATTGGTTTTTGTGATTGTATTGAATATCACACTTGTGGATTTTTGAGGTGGTTATTGTCTTGGTGAGTTGGTTTTAGATTTTATGATTCATCAAGTAAGGTGATATATGATTTTAAACTAGACAGGTCTTATGAATTATGGAATTATGGATGTGAATGACTTGAATGTTTTCTCAGTGTCCTCAAATGTTTGTTTGGATCTTGGAATGTATTATTGATCTAAATTCGTGGGGTCGTGACAATTTCATGTCATTAATGAACCAAAAAGTTCTTCAAGTGGATAATTATTAAGATCATTTGCCTCTTGTATTACAATTTCTTTCAAATCCCAAATCTTTGGAAGGGACCTTAATATCTTGTTAACAAGTTCAAAATTTGAAAAACATTTGCCAAGAGCTTTTAAACTATTGACGACATCCGTAAAATGGGTGTACATGTCTCTAATAGTCTCGCTTGGTTCCATTCAAAACAACTCAAAATCATGCATCAAAATATTAACTTTTGAATCCTTAACCCTACTTGTGCCTTCGTGTGTGATTTCAAGAGTATGCCAAATATCGAAAGTTGTTTCGCAAGTAGAAACTCGATTGAATGCATTTTTGTCTAAGGCGCAAAACAAGGCATTCATAGCCTTTGCATTTAAAGAGAAAGTCTTCTTCTTCAAATTATTCCAATCGTTCATAGGAAAAGAAGACTTATGAAAACCAAATTCGACTATATGCCATAAATCGAGATTCAATGAAAGCAGGAAAACTCTCATTCGAGTTTCCAATAAGTGTAGTCTATTCCATTGAACATGGGAGGACGAATGAGAGAGTTACTCTCTTGAAAGCTGAAAAGAGTCATTTCTCTTTGGGTGTTAAACCAAATGAGAAAGAATGAGGCTTGGATACTAACTATTAGGAATGAGTCAGCACTAAGAGGGGGGGTGAATTAGTGCAGTAGATAAAATTACGTTGGTTCTGAAATTTTTGTATGTTTGATGAAAACCAATATAAAAAATGCTAAACTTTGAAAGTGTATGGAAGAGTGTAATGAGAAAGTAGAGCAGTGAAGGAAGTTTGCAGTTTAAGTAAATTACTCAAAATAAATGTAAACTAGATTTTTATAGTGGTTCGATCATCGTGACCTACATCCACTCCACCGATTCCTCTTCCGTCAAGGCCAACGACATCCACTATCGGTCTTCCTTCAATAGGCGAAGACCAACCACCTCTTTACAACTCTATTCTTCTTTTGCAAGCTTAGGAGAGAACCTTTACACCCCTACTTACTCCTCTCTCAAACTATACTAACACTTAGAAGAAGGAGAGGAGTTCACACAAGATTACAATAGAGTTTTCTTCCTTTTTCACTCTTAATTCTTATGTGTGTTAACCAGGGATGAGAGAGGTATTTATAGGTCTCAAATTTATTCAAACTTGAAGCCAAAAAATGTCTCATCTCGGGTCTTCGAGGTACGGGTGGTACCACCGCTTATGTTGGGTTGTACCACTGCCTACAGCATTGACACTAGGTGGTACCACCGCCTGACACCCTGACACTAGGTGGTACCACTGCCTGACAGTCTCTTGGAGACTATGTTTGGGTAGTACCACTACCTAGACTGACAGTACCACCGCTTAACACAGTCTCGGAGATTGTGCTATAACGATTTCACTTGTTTAGTCATCGTTTGGGCCTTTCACTTGGCCCAACACAGCCCGAACTTGGGTCACTAAATGGGCCCTTCTATTTGCCCAAAATAGCCCCATTTTGGACCCAATTGGCCCCTAATAGAGTTGGCTTAATTATATTCTAAACTAACTCAATTAGACTCTAAATTTACTCAATCTAGACATAATCGATTATAATCAAATCATTATTGTTCAACATGTCATTTGTTCATATGGCACTATATCGGATCCTTCGGCATATCATCCTCTCATTTAGTGTATTGCCCAATCGGCATGTTGTCTTCTCGCTATTGAATCTCATATTTTGATGATGAAACCACTTGATATATGTTTATGTTTTAATCTACGTTTTGAGTGACGCAGGATGCTTCGATCAGGATGAGACAATTAAAGCAGGAAGAATCATGTTGGGCCGGAGGAACATGTTAGAAGATTGGACGTCGGGCCGATGGATCGGTCGACGTATCGATAGAAGGCTTTGGGCCATGGATTCGGGCATCGGGCCAAGAAGAACAAACATTGCGCCAAGGATATCGGAGTTGTGGAGTCAATTGGCCGATTGGGCAATAGGCCGCAAGAGAGGACGATGCGCTGAAGAATCGGACGAAGCGTCGAGGGACCAATGACATACCGGACAACATGATTATTGCTTAGTATTAATTTTCTAGATCGAATTGTATTTTACATGTGCAGGATTAACTATGAAAGCAAGACATGAAGAAAAAATGAAGTCCTAGAGTCAAGATCGAGATCACATTGGGAGTTCGAGAGTTCGTCGGAAGTCTGGACATTCATCGAAAGTTCTGGCGGAACTAGCCAAGAAGTCTTGGAGCTTGCCAAAGAAGCTCGTCGAAACTCGCCAAGAAGATCGTCGTGAAGTCCAAGAGCTTGCTGGGAGTCCGCCGGAACATTGCCGAGAGATCGTCGGAAGTTCGCCGGAAGTTCGCTAGAAGAATAGACATAGGGACCTGTTTAGCTTAGCAAATGTCTTAGGATTTCGTAGTTAGCACGTAATTGGGCTTGGATTTGGGCCAACCCAATTATGGGCCAGTTAGGCCCATGTAAGAACTGTGTTGGGCCCAATAAGAGGCCCAAATATTGCCCCAAGAAGTCTCACCGTCGTGGCATAATCTTCGAGACTATGTCAGGTGGTGGTATTGCCAGTCTGGGCAGTTGTACCGCCCCTAGCAGGGTGCCAGGCGGTGGTACCACCCAACACAGCACCCCAGGCGGTGGTACCATCAGACCTGGGCGGTGGTACCGCCCAAGACAGTGTCAGTGTCAGACTGACACTAGGCGGTGGTATTGCCCAACGCAGGCGGTAGTACCGCTTGTACCTAGGGAACCCGGGATGAGATGTTTTTAGGCTCCAAGTTTGGATCAACTTGAAGCCTATAAATACCCCTTTCATCCCTTGTTAAAACATATAAGCACAAAGTATTCAAAAGTGAGAAAACACTGCTGTAATCTCTTTAGAATCCTCCTCTTTGAGTCTAAGTGTTAGATTAGTTTGAGAGGAGTGAGTGCTTGTAAGGGTTGTCTCCTAAACCCAGTAAAAGGAGAAGAGGGGTGTAAAAGGTGATTGGCCTTTGCCTATTAAAGGAAAGCCTCTAGTGGACGTCGGTGACCTCGTCGGAGGAGGAAGCCGAAAGTGGATGTAGGTCACGTTGATCGAACCACTCTAAAACTGCCGTGTTCTCTGGTTTGTATTTCTATTGTTGCAATTTACATACTTCAAACCTCCTTACTTAAATTCACTACTCTTTTACGTACACTTTCAAAGTATTACCTTTACGAAATGGTTTTACGTCGAAAACGGTTTTATCGCAATGAAGTTTTTGAAGACATGATTTTACCACTGCACTAATTCCCCCCCCCCCCTCTTAGTGCCGACAATGGACTCTCGATCCTAACACTCGCAACATCTGATCTTCTTAGCACAATGTCCGATCTTCTTGGCCCGATGCCGAAATTCACGGCCCAAAGCCTTCTACCGATATGTCGATCGATCCTCTGACCCAATGTCCAATCTCCTAACATATTTGCTCTAGCCCAACATTTGATTCCTCCTACTTTAATCAATTTATCTTTTTTAATCGAAGTTAGCCCTGCGTTACTCAAAACGCTCTTAGATCACAAACACTTTCAATTGGTTTCATCATTAAAATCCGAGATTCAACAGTTCACCCACTATATTAGCACTTTAGTAGTGGGTCGTCATTGTCGAGTCACGATCCGTCGATCAATATTGGCACTCGGTTGGGTCTAGAGTTCACCTTGGGTAGTCATATTGTTGAATTTCAAATTTTAATGATGAAATCAATTGGTAAATTATTTGATCTAATCTATATGTTGAGAAAAGTATGCATGATTAACTATGATATTGGTAAGACATAAAGCAAATGTTATGCTGGAGTCAAGATCGAGATTTCGTTGGGAGTTCGAGAGTTCGTCTGAAGTCTGAACGTTCATCGGAAGTTCTAACAGAATTAACCATGAAGTCTAAGAGCTTGCCAAAGAAGCTCATCGGAACTCACCAAGAAGATCATTGTAAAGTCCAGGAGCTTGCCAGGAGTCCACTAGAACATTACCGAGAGATCTTTAGAAGTTCACCGAAAGAACAATTTACAAACCGGACAAAGATTGCTTAGTTAATGTCTTAAATTATCGTAGTTAGACCTTAAGTTAAGTTAGGATTGGGAGGTAATCCCACAACTCAATTAGGGGCCAATTGGGCCCTTAATAGGGCTAAATTGGGTCGGGTGAAATAGCCCATTCAGCACCTAAAGTCACGGCCAGCGGTGGCACCGCTTGGGACGGCGATGGCACCGCCTTGGCCGGCGATGGCACCGCTCGGGACTTAGTCTCCTAAGTGCTCTGGGCAGTGGTACCATCAGTAGTTAATGCTACCAAGCAATGGTACCACTAGAGCTCGGTCTTTGAGCTCTATCAAGCGGTGGTACCGCCCAGTGTCAGTCTACAGGCAGTTTAGTAGTACTGCCCAATAATGGCGGTGGTACCGCCAGTACCCCAAAATCCGAGGATGTGACACTTTTTAGCTCTAATTCTGATGTCATTGGGGTATATAAATACCCCACCTTTTTCTGCATGAAATGGCACAAAAGTGTGAATAAAATATTCAAGTTTTGGAGTGTGAAAAGTGTTGCAAAAGTGCTAAGAGTCCTCCTTCTCCCGTTCTAAGTCTTGTGATCATTCAAGAGGTGTGAGGCTTGTAAGGGTTATCTCCTCAACCCATGAAAAGGAGAAAGCACTATAAAGAGGTGGTTGGTCTTCGCCTATTGAAGGAAGACCATTAGTGGATGTCGGTGACCTCGACGGAGGAGGAATCGAAGTGGATATAGGTCATAAAGACCAAACCACTATAAATTCCGGTGTGCTTATTTCCATTATGCTTTTCATTACTGCCATTACTTTCTAAGTTAATTGCTAGTTCACTTACTCTAAAGTTAAGCATTTTCCGAGATTGGTTTCCTAACATACAAAGAATTTTAAATCGACGTTATTTTTATCCGCTCCACTAATTCACCCCCCTCTCTTAGTGCCGACTCGATCCTAACAATTGGTATCAGACCTTTGTTACTCTCAATTTGGTTTAAAACCTAAGAGAGATGGCTTTTGCCGACAATCAAGAGGGTCATTCTTTCACTTGTCCTCCCATGTTCAATGGGACGGATTACACATATTGGAATACTAGGATGAAGATCCTCTTAATTTCTATGGATTTTAAGTTATGTAATATTGTTGAAAATGGATTTCAAAAGTCTTCTCTTTTAATGAGCAAATGGAATAACTTGGAGAAGAAGACTTTCTTTTTGAATGCTAAAGCTATGAATGCTTTATTTTGTGCTTTGGATAAAAACTAATTCAATCAAGTTTCTATTTGCGAAACGACTTATAACATTTGGCATACACTTAAAATCACAAATGAAGGCACAAGTAGGGTTAAGGAGTCAAAAATTAATCTTTTGGTTCATAGTTATGAACTGTCCCGCATGAAACCAAGTGAGACCATTGGAGACATGTACACCCGGTTTATGGATTTTGTCAATGGCCTAAAAGCCCTTAGTAAAAGTTTTTCTAATGTTGAACTTATTAACAAGATACTAAGATCCCTTCCAAAGAGTTGGGATCCTAAAGTAACTACTATTTACGAAGCAAAGGATTTAAATAAATTCCTTCTCGAAGAACTTATCGGGTCACTAATGACCTATGAGATAACTTACAACGCTCATGAAAAGCTTGAGAACAACCTTTGTTAGAACCCTTGTAGATTCTAAGCTTGGGGTTAATCTCATTAGGGGATCCGCCTCTTTGGAACTCTATAGGGGTTTCTTCCTCCAAGTTGCTGCTCAAAGGTTGAAGAAAAGATTCATCTATTCCTTATCAAAAGAGGATGAATACATAGCTATTTATAGAGTTTCTAAACCCTAACTCCTAATAGGACTCCTACTCATGACTCATATTCCTTTACAACTCCTAATGCTTCTCTAAGAAATAACCTCCTAACCCTAGTAGGCCTCTTCATCTCTTTAATAGGGATCGGCTAGGTAGGTTAACATGAGTGCCCCTCTCTGTTAGGACTCTCTTAGCTAGAGTCCTAACAGACCCACCCTCTTCAAATCAGCCTTATCCTCGAGGCTGAGATTCCATGAACTCAGGGAACCAGGTCTTCACCTCCTCATATGATTCCCATGTGACATCTTCAAATGGTAAATTATTCCAATGCACTAGTACTTTAGTAAAAGGATGTCGGTGATGCATTATGATCCTGCGGTCGAGGATGGCTTGTAGTTGGGCTTGAATAACTCCATCCTTAGTGATGTTGGGAAGTTGGATCTAGGGTGACTCGTGTTCTCCCAACTTGGGCTTCAAGCATGACACGTGGAAGAAAGGGTGAATTTTGGCATCCTCAGGCAATTTAAGTCTGAACGCCATGGCTCTAATATGCTCTGTGATTTGATAAGGCCCATAAAAACGTGGGGATAGCTTCATGGAGATGTCAGTCCACACTGAGTTTGGTATGGGTAGTGGTTGTAGCTTCCCTAGACTTGCCATTGTTTCACCCTTGTTCTGTTGACATACATCACATTGTGCCACGTATTCAACAATAATTTTTTTCATCCCTCTCCAAGAAAAATTTTGCTTCACACTTTTGTAAGTTCTTAGGAATCCGGAGTGCCATGTTGAAGGTGTGGAGTGCATTTCATGCAGGATGATTTTGATGTAAGGGGAGTCAGGTATAAGCACAATGCGACCTTTGTAGCATAGATCTCTCGAATCCCAAATGTAGTGGGCTATTGCACTTGGATCCTCCAATTTTTTTTATGATGTTGCTGGTCTTTGGATCCTTCTTCCATTCTTCCCTAATGTCCTCGAAGAAGCCGGTGGTAGGAAGAGAGATGGCTGAAACCAGGATGTCGGTGATGCATTATGATCCTGCGGTCGAGGATGGCTTGTAGTTGGGCTTGAATAACTCCATCCTTAGTGATGTTGGGAAGTTGGATCTAGGGTGACTCGTGTTCTCCCAACTTGGGCTTCAAGCATGACACGTGGAAGAAAGGGTGAATTTTGGCATCCTCAGGCAATTTAAGTCTGAACGCCATGGCTCTAATATGCTCTGTGATTTGATAAGGCCCATAAAAACGTGGGGATAGCTTCATGGAGATGTCAGTCCACACTGAGTTTGGTATGGGTAGTGGTTGTAGCTTCCCTAGACTTGCCATTGTTTCACCCTTGTTCTGTTGACATACATCACATTGTGCCACGTATTCAACAATAATTTTTTTCATCCCTCTCCAAGAAAAATTTTGCTTCACACTTTTGTAAGTTCTTAGGAATCCGGAGTGCCATGTTGAAGGTGTGGAGTGCATTTCATGCAGGATGATTTTGATGTAAGGGGAGTCAGGTATAAGCACAATGCGACCTTTGTAGCATAGATCTCTCGAATCCCAAATGTAGTGGGCTATTGCACTTGGATCCTCCAATTTTTTTTATGATGTTGCTGGTCTTTGGATCCTTCTTCCATTCTTCCCTAATGTCCTCGAAGAAGCCGGTGGTAGGAAGAGAGATGGCTGAAACCTTATCTTGCTCAAGTAGTCGTGAGAGTGCATCTACAACAATGTTTTATTTCCCCTTTTTGTAAATAATTTCATAATCAAATCCAAAAAGTTTGGTTACCCATTTTTGATGCTAAGGGGATGATATCTTTTGCTCCAAAAAGTACTTAAGGCTTTTATGGTTGGTTTTAATTTGAAATCGTCGACCGATCAAGTAGGGTTTGTACCTCGTTACTGCGTGCACAATGGCGAGCATCTTCTTATCATATATTGACATATTTTGATGGGAGGGAGATAATGCCTTATTGGTGTATTCAAGTGGTCAACCATCTTACATGAGAACAGCTCCAATTCTGACTCTAGATGCATCGGCCTCAATGATGAAGGGTCGGCTGAAATCTGGTAACGCTAGCACCAGCATCGTTGTCATGGCTGCCTTAAGTTTATCGAAGACAAAGGAGGCTTTGTCTGACCATTGGAAGGCATCTTTTTTTAGTAGAGAAGTGAGGGGTGTGCTGATCTTCCTATAGTCCTTAACAAATTTTTGGTAGTAGCCCGTTTGTCCAAGGAACCCACGCAGTAATTTCACGTTTATAGGTTTCAGCCAGCCTTGCATTGCTTCAATTTTTGTTGGGTCTACCGCCACTCCTGATATTATGTGCCTAAGGTACTCTACTTTTTTCTAGAGAAAATTGCACTTTAGCTGCTTAATAGAAAGAGTATTCTCCCAAAGGATTGTCAAAATAACCCGTAAATACTGAAAGTCAATCTCAAGAGAAGGGATATAAATGAGAATATCATCGAAAAATACCAGCACAAATTTGTTAATAAAGCTCCAAAAAATATTCTTCATGAGACTTTAAAAGTTGAAGGATTATTAGTGAGTTCAAAAGGTATTACCAAGAATTCATAATGGCCATTATGTGTGCAGAATGTAGTTTTCGGAATGTCGTCTTCACATACCCGAATTTGGTGGTAACTGGATCGGAGGTCCAACTTCGTGAAGACTCGAGCTCCTTTTAACTCATCAAAAAGTTCATCCACCACTGGTATTGGATACTTGTCCTTGACAGTGATACCATTTAAAGCTCGGTAGTCAATAAACATCCGCCAAATTCCGTCCTTCTTGCGTACAGGTAGCACCGGTGAAGAAAAGGGGCTGCAACTTAGCCGAATCACCCTTGTTTCAAGCATCTCCTTTGTAATCTTTTCAGTTTCATCCTTCTGGAGATGAGGATAATGGTATAGCCGAGTGTTTGCTGGTGGCTTGCCCGGAAGGATTGGAATGCGATGGTCATGTTGTCGAGTAGGAGGAAGACCGCGCGGCTCAGCAAAAATGTCAGCAAATTCAGCAAGCAATTGGGTGAGATTTTGATCTTCTGCGCTTCCCGCGTAGGATGATCTATTTGCCTTTGCAATAGAATTTCATAATTAACTTGAAAAAGTTTCAAGAGACATCACCTAGCATAGTCAGCCATTCTATGCCAAGCATGGCCTCATAGTCATCAATTGGTAGCAGAAAGAAGTTAGTGATAATTTCTTGGTCTTGCAGTAATAGTTTCACCTGCGGACATCTTTGGTCGCACTTTAGGATTCATTCGTCGGCGACCTTTACATCAAACTTGCTGCAACCTTTGATGCCGAGTACCATCCAAGCAGCAACCTTACTGTTTAGGAAGTTATTAGTGTTGCCTGTGTTGATGAGAATAGTGATCAGTTGTTGTTTGAGAAGGCCTCCAACTTTCATCGTTTGCAGGTTTGAGTAGTCGGCTAGCACGACTACCATAAAGTCTGTCAGTTGTGGCTCTTCTTCCGCATCTTCTTCTTCATGTTCAAGGCTCTCTTTTGGATGTTCAATGACCTCTTCTTCTACTAGTTCAATCATAAAAAGTCTCTCTTTTCGATAGCGATGCTTGCGGCTCCACGGCTTGTCGCAGTACCAACATAACCCCTTTGCAGATCACTCCTGAAGCTCTTCTCTTATCAATCTTTTTGGTGCAAGGACTTAGTTGACAGAGCTTCAGAATTCCTAGTTGGGGAGCAACCCTAGTCCTCCAGGCTTCATGGTTCAATCGCTCCTCTTGAAGTCGTGCGAAAGAGATGGCTGCCATAAGCGTGTATGGTTGTCGCACTTTAACTTCTCCCTGGATCTCCGGCTTCAAGCCCTCAATGAAGGTCCTCAGTAGCTATTTTTTAGACCAATCACTAGTTTGATTAGATAACCTTTCAATCCTAATTTGGTACTCCTAAATGGTGGAGATTTATCGGATGTTTGCTAGTTATCCGTCAATGTTCTCGTAATCGATTGGTCCGAAGTGGATCAGTAGTCCTTCTTTGAATTGTCGCCATGAGAGGACTCCATGAGTGTGTTCAAACTAGTCAAACCACTGTATGGCATCCCCTTCAAAATGTATAGCCGTAATTTTCACTATAAATGCGTCCATGGTTTCGTGATATTGAAAATATCGCTCCACGCGCGAGATCCAACCAATTGGGTCTCCTTTTTCCCATCTAGGGAAGTCCACCCTCATGCGTGGATAGTTGGGGTCAATCATAGAGCCTCCCCTCTCTTGGAAGTCATCTCTTAGGGCTTAGTGTGATTGATCAGAGCTCTCTCCTTGGTGTGATTTCTTTAGGCTTGGTGGTCGGCCCAAACTGAGTTCGGTAAAGAGAGTCCGAATCTTGTCCTCCATTCACGCCTCGAAGGCTTCAAATTTAGCATTGATTACCTCCTTAGATGCCATAGTATATACCTCCAAATCTATGATGTTAAGATCTCTCTTTTGTTATCAGGTTAAAGGCATGTATAGGTTGAGAGAAGTGATGGTCGAAAGGGTTGGTGGATTGGTGGATGTAGGCTGCGGTTTAGGCTTGTTTTGTGGCTGTTTTGGGTACAGTTTGAGGGTGTGGTTTGGTGGAGTTTTTGGGATGGATGAAGGTTAGGGAAAAAAGTTTTTGATCTGTGGTAGATGGCAGCAAAGGTTTGATAGAAATCAGTGAAAGTTGCTACAGGTATGTGTTGTCTTGTAAGAACAGAATTGTCATTGAAGAAACAGCAGTTTCTCGATGAAATTTTCAGCAAAAACTAAGATATTTGAGGAGGAAATTAACTGAAAAATCTTGATTTATATGACAGCAAGGATCACCAATTTAATCAAGAAAATTTTGGCAGTATAATAGCAAGAAAATTGGTGCAAGTTGCGATAGCAGAATTCTCGTCGAAAAATTTCAGCAGTTTGCGATTAAAATTTGCAGCAACACGAGAATATTTTTAGAGATGAATTCCTCAATAGATCTATCATAGATGGGAGCCAAGATGATCTATGAAGTGTATAAGAAATTTTGTTCAAAAAGGATTGCAAATAGATTGGTTAAGGCGACAATATGCGGCTGAAATTTTCTGTAGCACATATTTTCAAGTGTAGCAGATTGGACATAAAATATCAGTGGTTTATATTGAGAATGTTTCAACAAAACCTAAGGAAAATCTGTTGTTAAGAAGTG
The DNA here is from genome assembly GCA_001649415.1 of Musa itinerans. NCBI lineage: Eukaryota > Viridiplantae > Streptophyta > Magnoliopsida > Zingiberales > Musaceae > Musa > Musa itinerans. Next base: position 52,394 of record LVTN01001239.1, read on the forward strand.
TCAAAGCTGTCATAAAAATTTTATAGAGATTTGGACAAAACAACTGCAGTAGCAAGATCAAAAATACTGTGTGCTATGCGGTTGGAATTCTGCAATGTACCTTTCGTCGTAGAGATTAAAACTTTGTGATGAAACGTTTATGCAGCAATATAGGAACAATTTTTTTTTGGATTTTCGAATAAGGATAACTAAATTGCAGCAGCAATGAGGTAGGAAACTAGAACCTGTTGCAATTCACGGGGAGATCAAAGGATGATCTGTGGTGGTGGAGATGACAGCGGAATTTGACGATGATCTTTTAAGCAATTGTGGGAATTGCTTTAGGCGGTTGTGGAGGGCTGATGGATGGCTGTGAAAGGGAAGCAAGACGCCAAGAACACTGCTATGATACCAGGTGATAGAACCCTTGCATATTCTAAACTTGGGGCCATTAGGGGATCGACCTCTTTGGAACTCTATAGGGGTTCGTTCCTCCAAGTTGCTGCTCAAAGGCAAAAGAAAAGATTTATCTATTACTTATCAAAAGAGGATGAATACATAGCTATTTATAGGGTTTCTAAACCCTAACTCCTAATAAGACTCCTACTTAAGACTCCTATTCCTTTATAACTCCTAATGCTTCTCTAAGAAATAACCTCCGAACCCTAGCCAGCCTCTTCACCTCTTTAATAGGGGTCGGCTAGGTAGGTTAACATGAGGGCCCCTCTCTGTTAGGACTCTCCTAGCTAGAGTCCTAACAACCTTCCAAAGAACATGAAGGATATGACACTAAAAACTCATGAAGAACACTTGAAAGAAAATTCAAGTGATGAGGACTATGATGATGACTTGGCACTCTGGACAAGAAAGTTCAAAAAATTCATAAAAAGGAATAAATTTAAAAATGATACTAAAAGTAAAATTGAACCCAAAAAAGAACAAGTTATATGCTATTAATTAAAGAGGCCGGGACATTTTGAAAGCGAATATCCCCAAGCAAAGAAGAAGCAACCAAAGAAGAAGAAGACACTTAAAGCAACTTGGGACGACTCAAGTGCATCCGAAGAAGAAGAGCCAACCAACAAAGAGCAAGTTGCTCACTACTTACTAATGGCTTTCAGAGATGAGGTAAGCAGTTCACTAGATGCAAGTTTATCTTTTGATGAATTACTAAGTGCTTTTCATGATTTATTTCATGAATGTAAATTAGTTAGTAAAAAATATAAATAGTTAAAAAAAGAGCATGCTTCTCTTATTAGTGATTTTGATAGATTAAAAGTTGAGCACGATGATAGTTTAGCTCCTTGCACAAAATGTGATGAATTAGAAATGCTTAAAAAGGAGAATTTGCAACTATATGAAACTTTAGAAAATTTTGAAAAAAGTAGCAAATCCTTAAACATGATTCTTGCAGGTAAGAATCATGTTTATAGAAGAGATGGAATTGGCTTTGTGAGTAACACTCATAAAAACCCAACTATCTTTGTTAAAGGCCCAACTTTGCATGTTTCAACCCAAAACAAATGTAACTTTTGTTACAAATTTTGACATGTTGCTTATAAATATTTGTTTAAGAGATATAGTCCACACAAATTGATTTGGGTTCCTAAAGGAACTGTAAAGAACTCTATGCAAAATGATAACTTGAGTCGATCGATTTTTGAGGCACCCAAGGTCAAATGAGGACCTAAAAATCATCTTTTTTTAAGAAACATTTACCATCACAAGCTAGAAGCAAGATATGGTACCTTGATAGTGGATGCTCAAGGCACATGACTAGAGATCTATCTCAATTATCTAAACTCACTAGCCTAGACGAAGGGTTTGTCACCTTCGAAGACAACAACAAGGGTAAAATCATTGGCAAAGGAACCATAGGTAACAAATCCAACTTTTTGATTAAAGATGTGTTGTTGGTTGATTGCTTAAAGCATAATCTTTTGAGCATTAGTCAATTATGTGATAAAGGATACGTGATTAGATTTGAATCCAATGCTTGCATTATTGAACAACCACACAAAAACACCTCTATGATTACCCTAAAACAAAATAATGTATACACTATTGACATTGATGATCTTTGTAATGAAATGTGTTTTTCGATTTTGAATGACGATGCTTGGCTTTTGCATAGGAGATTAGGTCATGCTAGCATGAAACTAATATATCAAATCTCATCCAAAGAGGTATTCCTAACATTAGGTTTGTTAAAAATAATGTGTGTGATGCTTGTCAACTAGGAAAACAAATAAAAGGTAGTTTCAAACCAAAGAATCAAATAAGCACCTCTAGACCATTGCAATTGATCCATATGGATTTATTTGGACCAATTGATACATCAAGCCTAGGAGGTAGCAAATACGTCTTTGTAATTGTGGATGATTATAGTAGATACACTTGGGCATACTTCTTGGCACACAAAAGTAATTGCTTTAGGTATTTTTCTACGTTTTGTAAACTTGTTCAAAATGAAAAAGGTTCATGATTTTATCAATTCGGAGTGATCACAGTGGCAAATTTCAAAACCATGATTTCTAATTTTTTTGTAAATCTAATGGATACAACCATAATTTCTCTACTCCAAGAAATCCTCAATAAAATAGAGTAGCAAAGAGAAAAAATAGAAATTTATAAGAAATGACAAGAAACATGTTAAACGAACATAGCCTACCCAAATATTTTTGAGCCGAAGCCATTAATACGGCATGCTATATCATGAATAGGATTCTGGTAAGACCATTACTTTCTAAAACTCCTTATGAATTGTGGAATGATAAAAAAGTCAATGTTTCGTACTTTAAAGTTTTCGGTTGTAAATGTTTTATCTTGAATGAAAAAGATACCTTAGGAAAGTTTGATGCAAAATCCGATAAAGGTATTTTTCTTAGTTATTATTCTATTTCAAAAGCATTTCATGTTTTTAATAAAAGAATCTTAGTCATAGAAGAGTCTATTCATATTGTCTTTACCTTTAATAAATTTTTTGAATTTAAGAAAAATGAGTTTGATGATGATCTTAATTTTGATGCTTTGAATTTTAATGAACCCTCTCCTCCAACTAGCAACTTGGATACATCTTCTTTCAAACATCCTTACCTAAGGAATGGAAGTCTATAGATGCTCATCCCAAGGAGCTATTCTTAGGAGACTATTAGGACTCTAGCTAGGAGAGTCTTAACAGAGAAGGCATTAATGTTAACCTACATAGCCGACCCCTATTAAAGAGGTGAATAGGCTGCCTAGGGTTAGGAGGTTATTTCTTAGAGAAGCATTAGGAGTTGTAAAGGAATAGGAGTCTTGAGTAGGAGTTCTATTAGGAGTTAGGGTTTAGAAACCCAATAAATAGTCATGCATTCATCCTCTTTTGATAAGAAATAGATGAATCTTTTCTATAGCCTTTGAACAGCAACTTGGAGAAAGGAACCCCTATAGAGTTCCGAGGTTGATCTCCTAAAGAGATCAACCCAAGCTTAGAATCTACAATGGTTCTAACACTTGGTATTAGAGCAGCACTCTTGGCGTCTCGTTGCTCTTCCACAGCCATCCATCAGCCCTCCACAACCACCCAAATCAATTCTCACAATTACTTAAAAGATCATCACCAAATTCTGCTGTCATCTCCACCACCGCGGATCATCTTTTGATCTCCCCGAATTGCAACAGGTTCTGGTTTCTTACCTTATTGCTGCTGCAATTTAGTTATTCTTGTTCGAAAATCAAAAAAATAAAATTGGTCCTATATTACTGCATAAACTTTTAATCATAAAGTTTTCATCTCTACGATGAAAGATACATTACAGAATTCTAGCCGCATAGCATAGTTTGATTGATCTTGCTATTGCATTTTTTCTATCCAAATCTCAACAAAATTTTTATGACAGCTTTGTCACTTCCTAACAGCGGATTTTTCTTTAGTTTTGTCAAAAAATTCTCAATATAAACTACTGATCTTTTACATCCAATCTGCTACACTTGAAAATCTGTACTGCAGAAAATTTCAGCTGCATATTGTTGCCTTAACCGATCTAATTGCAGTCCCTGTTGAACGAAATTTCTTATACACTTCATAGATCATCTTGGCTTCCATCTAAGATTGATCTGTTGAGGAATTCATCTCTAAAAATGTTCTTGTGTTGCTGCAAACTTTCATCGCAGACCGCTAAAATTTTTCGACGAGAATTCTGCTATCGCAACTTGCACCAAGTTCCTTGTTGTTATACTGACGAAATTTTCTTAATTAAATTAGTCATCCTTGCTATCATGTTAACCGAGATTTTTCTATCAATTCTCTCCTCAAATCTCTTAGTTTTTGCAAGAAATTTCGTTGAGAAACTACTGTTTCTTCGACGACAATTTTGCTCTTACAAGACAACACATACCTGTGGCAACTTCCACTAATTTCTATCAAACTTTTGCTACCATCTACCAAAGATCTAATACTTTTTTCCTTAACCTTCATCCACTACTATCACAACCCTAAAACTCCACCAAACTACTTTTTTCCTGAACCTTCATCCACTACCATCACAGCCCTAAAACTCCACCAAACCACTCCCTCAAACTGCACCCAAAACAGCCATAAAACAAGCCTAAACTGCATCGTACATTCACTAATCCACCAACCCTTTTGACTATCACTTCTCTCAACCTATACATGCTTTTAACCCGACAACAAAAGAGAGATCTTAACATCACAGATTTGGAGCCATATACTATGGCATCTGAGGAGCCAATCAATGCTAAATTCGAAGCCTTCGAGGCATGAATGGAGGATAAAATTTGGATTCTCTTTACCGAACTCAATTTGGGCCGACCACTTAGCCCGAAGAAATCACATCAAGGAGAGAGCTCTGATCAATCACACCAAGCTTGAAGAGATGACTTCCAAGATAGGGGAGGCTCTATGACCGACCCCAACTATCCACGCATGAGGGTTGACATTCCAAGAAGGGAAGAAGGAGACTCGATTGGTTGGATCTCGCGCGTGGAGCGATATTTTCGGTACCACAAAACCGTTGATGCACCTATGGTGGAAATTATGGCTATACATATGGAAGGAGATGCCATACAGTAGTTTGACTAGATTGAACACACTCATGGAGTCCTCTCATGGTAACAATTTAAAGAAGGACTGCTGATCCGCTTCGGACCAACCGATTACGAGAACATTGACGGACAACAAGCAAAGATCGGACAAACCTCCACCATTCAGGAGTACCAAACCAGGTTTGAAAGGTTATCTAATTAGACTCATGATTGGTCTAAAAAATAGCTATTGGAGACCTTCATTGAGGGCTTGAAGCTGGAGATCCAGGGAGAAGTTAAAGCGCAACAATCGTACACTCTTATGGCAGCCATCTCTTTCGCATGACTTTAAAAGGAGCAATTGAATCATGAAGCCTGGAGGACTAGGGCCACTCCCTAACCAGCAATACTAAAGCCCTCAACCACCCCTACTATCAACTGAGTCCCTGTACCAAAAGGGTTGACAAGAGAAGAGCTTCGGGAGCCATCTGCAAAAGGGTTTTGTTGGCTCTGCGACGAGCCGTGGAGCCGCGAGCATCGTTGTAGAAAAGGGAGACTTCTTATGGTTGAACCAGTAGAAAAAGAGGTCATTGAACATATAGAAGAGAGCCTTAAATATAAAGAAGAAGATGTGGAAGAAGAGCCACAACCGACCGACGTTACAGTAACGCACTAGCCGGCTACGCAAACCCGCAAATGATGAAAGTTGGAGGCCTTCTCTAACAACAATCGATCACTGTTCTCATCGTCACGGGCAGCACGAATAACTTCCTAAATAGTAAAGTTACTACTCGGATGGTGCTCCATATCGAAGGTGCAGCAAGTTCGATGTAAAGGTCACCGACGGAAGAATCCTAAAGTGCGACCAAAGATGTCCGCAAGTGAAACTGTTACTACAAGACTAAGAAATTATTACTGACTTCTTCATCCTACCAATTGATGACTATGAGGCCACGCTTGGCATAGAATGACTGATGATGCTAGGTGATGTCTCTTAGAACTTCTCTAAATTAATTATAAAATTATAGTGCAAAGGCAAACAAATCATCCTACGCGGAAAGCGTGGAAGCAACGTAACCACCATTTCGACCCAACGAATGGAGAAAGTTTTGCACAAGGTAAATGGTGGTTTTTTTATGTATCTCTAGTAGCAACCAAAGGGGAAGAGAATAGAAATTGAAGATCAAAATCTTGCCCAATTGCTTTTAAAATTTGTCGATATTTTTGCTAAGCCGCGCGAACTTCCTCCTACACGGCAACATGACCATCGGATTCCAATCCTTTCGGGCAAGCCACCAGTGAACACTATCATACTAATATCCTCACCTCCAGAAGGATGAAATTGAAAAGATCGTAAAGGAGATGCTTGAAATAGGGGTGGTTTGGCCAAGTTGCAACCCTTATTCTGCTAGTCATACGACGAACATTTCTTTGGGAATAGGGGATTTTGTTTTCTTGTTCTTCCGTTGTGCATGTGATGTCACCCCTAAGATTTCCCAACATATTCCTCATTGGTGCTACTTGTACGCAAGAAGGATGGAACTTGGCAGATGTGCATCGACTATCGAGCTTTAAATGACATCACCGTCAAGGACAAGTACCCAATACTAGTGGTGGATGAACTTCTTGATAAGTTAAAAGGAGCTTGAGTCTTCACGAAGTTAGACCTCCAATTCGTTTACTACCAAATTTGGGTATGTGAAGACGATATTCCAAAAACTGCATTCCGCACACATAACGGTCATTATGAATTTTTGGTAATGCCTTTTGGACTCACTAATGCTCCTTCAACATTCCAAAGTCTTATTAATGATATTTTTTGGAGCTTTCTTTACAAATTTGTGCTTGTATTTTTTGATGATATTCTCATTTATAACTCTTCTCTTAAGACTCACTTTCAACATTTACGTGTTGTTTTGATGATCCTTCAAGAGAATACTCTTTTTGTTAAGCAGCCAAAGTATAGTTTTCTCCAATATAAATGGGTAACCAAACTTTTTGGATTTGATTATGAAATTATTTACAAAAAAGGGAAAGAAAATGTTGTTATAGATGCACTCTCACAACTACTTTAGCAAGCTAAGGTTTCAGCCATCTCCCTTCCTACCACCAACTTCCTCGAGAACGTTAAGGAAGAATGGAAGAAGGATCCAAAAATTAGCAACATCATAAAAAAATTGGAATAGGATAAGTGCTTTCGCATGACTTTAAAAGGAGCAATTGAATCATGAAGCCTGGAGGACTAGGGCCACTCCCTAACCAGCAATACTAAAGCCCTCAACCACCCCTACTATCAACTGAGTCCCTGTACCAAAAGGGTTGACAAGAGAAGAGCTTCGGGAGCCATCTGCAAAAGGGTTTTGTTGGCTCTGCGACGAGCCGTGGAGCCGCGAGCATCGTTGTAGAAAAGGGAGACTTCTTATGGTTGAACCAGTAGAAAAAGAGGTCATTGAACATATAGAAGAGAGCCTTAAATATAAAGAAGAAGATGTGGAAGAAGAGCCACAACCGACCGACGTTACAGTAACGCACTAGCCGGCTACGCAAACCCGCAAATGATGAAAGTTGGAGGCCTTCTCTAACAACAATCGATCACTGTTCTCATCGTCACGGGCAGCACGAATAACTTCCTAAATAGTAAAGTTACTACTCGGATGGTGCTCCATATCGAAGGTGCAGCAAGTTCGATGTAAAGGTCACCGACGGAAGAATCCTAAAGTGCGACCAAAGATGTCCGCAAGTGAAACTGTTACTACAAGACTAAGAAATTATTACTGACTTCTTCATCCTACCAATTGATGACTATGAGGCCACGCTTGGCATAGAATGACTGATGATGCTAGGTGATGTCTCTTAGAACTTCTCTAAATTAATTATAAAATTATAGTGCAAAGGCAAACAAATCATCCTACGCGGAAAGCGTGGAAGCAACGTAACCACCATTTCGACCCAACGAATGGAGAAAGTTTTGCACAAGGTAAATGGTGGTTTTTTTATGTATCTCTAGTAGCAACCAAAGGGGAAGAGAATAGAAATTGAAGATCAAAATCTTGCCCAATTGCTTTTAAAATTTGTCGATATTTTTGCTAAGCCGCGCGAACTTCCTCCTACACGGCAACATGACCATCGGATTCCAATCCTTTCGGGCAAGCCACCAGTGAACACTATCATACTAATATCCTCACCTCCAGAAGGATGAAATTGAAAAGATCGTAAAGGAGATGCTTGAAATAGGGGTGGTTTGGCCAAGTTGCAACCCTTATTCTGCTAGTCATACGACGAACATTTCTTTGGGAATAGGGGATTTTGTTTTCTTGTTCTTCCGTTGTGCATGTGATGTCACCCCTAAGATTTCCCAACATATTCCTCATTGGTGCTACTTGTACGCAAGAAGGATGGAACTTGGCAGATGTGCATCGACTATCGAGCTTTAAATGACATCACCGTCAAGGACAAGTACCCAATACTAGTGGTGGATGAACTTCTTGATAAGTTAAAAGGAGCTTGAGTCTTCACGAAGTTAGACCTCCAATCCGTTTACTACCAAATTTGGGTATGTGAAGACGATATTCCAAAAACTGCATTCCGCACACATAACGGTCATTATGAATTTTTGGTAATGCCTTTTGGACTCACTAATGCTCCTTCAACATTCCAAAGTCTTATTAATGATATTTTTTGGAGCTTTCTTTACAAATTTGTGCTTGTATTTTTTGATGATATTCTCATTTATAACTCTTCTCTTAAGACTCACTTTCAACATTTACGTGTTGTTTTGATGATCCTTCAAGAGAATACTCTTTTTGTTAAGCAGCCAAAGTATAGTTTTCTCCAATATAAATGGGTAACCAAACTTTTTGGATTTGATTATGAAATTATTTATAAAAAAGGGAAAGAAAATGTTGTTATAGATGCACTCTCACAACTACTTTAGCAAGCTAAGGTTTCAGCCATCTCCCTTCCTACCACCAACTTCCTCGAGAACGTTAAGGAAGAATGGAAGAAGGATCCAAAAATTAGCAACATCATAAAAAAATTGGAATAGGATAAGTGCAATAGCCCACTGCACTTGGGATTCGAGGAATCTACGCTACAAAGGTCGCATTATGCTTACACCTGACTCCCCTTGCATCAAAATCATCTTGCATGAAATACACTCCACACCTTCAGCAGGGCACTCTAAATTCCTGAGAACCTACAAAAGAGTAAAGCAAAATTTTTATTGGAGAGGGATGAAAAAAATTATTGCTGAATATGTGGCACAATGCGATGTATGTCAACAGCATAAGGGTGAAACAGTGGCAAGTCCAGGGAAGCTACAACCACTACCCATACCAGACTTAGTGTGGACTGACATCTCCATGGACTTCATCGAAGGGCTACCACCTTCCATAGGTAAAGGCAAAATTCTCGTGGTGGTTGATCGACTTACGAAATATACTCATTTTTCTACTGTGAGAAATCCCTACACTTGCTGCTAGTATTGCCTAGATTTTCATAGAAAATATTATTAAACTACATTGGATGCCAAGGTCCATTGTAAGTAATCATGATAGGATCTTCACTAGTGAATTTTTGAACTGAGTTATTTCAAATACAAGGCACCAAACTCAAGATGAACATAGCATATCATCCATAAACTAACGACCAAACAGAGGTGGTAAATAGGTGTTTAGAGACGTACCTTCGATGTTTCACTAGTGACTAGCCAAAGGAGTGAGCAAAATGGCTTCCCTAGGCCGAATGGTGGTATAATACTATATATCATTCATCTACAAAATATACCCCTTATGAAGCACTGTATGGTTGGTCGGCCCTTGTGATTCCAACGTATATAATTGGCTCGAGCAAGGTGGATCAGGTCGACCAAGAATTGATTAACAAAGACAAACTCCTACAATAGTTAAAGGATAATCTCTCTACCACTCAAGCTAGAATAAAGCAGTAAGCTAGAATTTTCAGTAGGAGATTGGGTTTATCTTCGCCTACAGCCATACAAGCAACTCTCCATCAATACTCGAGCCTCCATGAAGCTATCCCCACGTTTTTATAGGCCCTATCAGATCACAGAGTATATTGGAGCCACGGCGTACAGACTTAAATTGCTTCAGGATGTCAAAATTCATCCTATCTTCCATATGTCATGCTTGAAGCCCAAGTTGGGAGAACATGAGTCACCCTAAATCCAACTACCCAACACCACTAAGGATGGAGTTATTCAAGCCCAACCAAAAGCCATTCTCGACCATAGGATCGTGATGCGTCGCCGACATCCCTCTACTAAAGTACTTGTGCATTGGATTAATTTACCACTTGAAGACACCACATTGGAATCATATGAGGATTGGAAGACCCAATTTCCTAAGTTCATGGAATCTCAACCTCGAGGACAAGGCTGATTTAAAGAGGTGAAGAGGCCGGCTAGGTCATGGGTCTATTAGGACTTTAGCTAGGAGAGTCCTAATAGAGAGGGCAATTATGTTAACCAACCTAGTCGACCCCTATTAAAGAGGTGAAGAGGCCGGCTAGGGTTAGGAGGTTATTTCTTAGAGAAGCATTAAGAGTTGTAAAGGAATATGAGTCTTGAGTAGGAGTCCTATTAGGAGTTAGGATTTAGGAACCCTATAAATCGTCATGTATTCATCCCCTTTTGATAAGCAATAGATGAATCTTTTCTGCAGCCTTTGAGCAACAACTTGGAGGAAGGAACCCCTATAGAGTTTCAAGGAGGCCGATCCCCTAAAGAGATCAACCCAAGCTTAGAATCTGCAAGGGTTCTAATAGAGATACATCAAAAGGGGTTCAAACTCGTTCTTCTCTTAAAACTTTTTGTACCAATACTACTTTTGTTTCTCAAATTGAACCTAAATGCATTGATGAGGCCTTGAAAGATGATTCATGGGTTATCGCAATGTAAGAAGAGTTGAACCAATTTAAGAGAAACAAGGTGTGGAAGCTCGTTCCGAGGCCAAATGACCATTTAGTTATTGGCACTAAATGGGTCTTTAAAAACAAGCAAGATGAATTTGATATCGTGGTTAGAAACAAGGCTAGATTTGTTAGGATCAAGAGCGGTACTAAGAGCGGGGGTGAATTAGTGCAGTGGAAAAATTACGTCGATTCGAAAGCCTTCGTATGATAAAAACCGATTTCGACTAAAATCATTTGTTTCACTTTGGATAAGTAGAGAAGAAAAGATTGGGCAATTTGCAATGTAGTAAAGTTGAATGCAGTAAAGAGAAATTGTAGTAAGCAAATAACACACCAGAATTTTTAGTGGTTCAATTGTTGTGACCTACATCCACTTCCGATTTCTCCTCCGTCGAGGTCACTGGTGTCTATTAATGGTCCTCCTTCAATAGGCGAAGACCAACCACCTCTTTACAGTACTTTCTCCTTTTCACGGGTTAGGAGATAAACCTTACAATCCTCACTCCCCTTTCTTGGATGATTACAAAGCTAAGAGAGGGAGGAGGAGGACTCTTCTCACTTTTACAACACTTTTAACACCCCAACACTTAAGATTTTTTCATACTTTTGATTGCACTTTGTTTCCCTTTTATGTAGAAAAGGGTAGGGTATTTATAGGCTCCAATGGCTTTAGAATTGGGGCCAAAAAGTGTCATTTCTCTATATTTTGGGGTATTGGCAGTACCACCGCCATTATTGGGCGGTACTACAACCTACAGACTAGCACTGGGTGGTACCACCACTCAGTCTGGGCAGTACGATCGTTTGACAGATCTCGGAGACTGAGCTCTGGCGGTACCACCACCTGATAGGGGCAATACCATCGCTTGATAGCATTAACTGTCAGCGGTACCATTGCCCTGTCTGGGCGGTACCACCGCCCAGAACACTTAGGAGACTGAGTCCCAAGCGGTGCCACCGCTAGTCATGATTTTAGGTGCTAAATGGGCTGTTCAATCTAGCCTAATTCAACCTTGTTAAGGGCCCTGTTGGCCCTTAACTGAGTCAATCGGAACACTTCCCAATTCTAACTCAATTTACGATCTAACTATGATAATTAAGACATTTAATAAAGCATTCTAGTTTCGGTATGTCAATTGTTCTTCCGGTGATCTTTCAGCGAACTTTCGATGATCTCTCGGTAATGTTCCAACGGACTTCCGGCAAGCTCTTGGACTTCATGACAATCTTCTTGGCGAGTTCCGACGACCTTCTTTGGTAAGCTCCTGGACTTCTCGATTGGTTCCGGTAGAACATCCGACGAACGTCCGGTCTTCCGATGATCTCCCAACGAAATCCCGATCTTGACTCAACACATCATTTGCTTTATGTCTTGCTGCTATCGTAGTTAATCCTACACACTTTTCTCAACATATAGTTTAGATCAAACAATTTACCAATTGATTTCATCATCAAAATCCGAGATTCAACAAGATTAGTAGCTAAGGGTTTCAACCAAGAAGAAAGTGTCGATTATGATGCAACCTTTGCTCCTGTGGCACGATTAGAAGCCACAAGGATGCTCCTTGCCTATGCTAGTTGTAATAACTTTAAGTTTTTTCAAATGGATGTTAAAAGTGCTTTTCTTAATGGCTTTATTTTTGAAGAATTTTATGTTAAATAACCTTCCAAATTTGAGAATGATAATTTTTCTAATCATGTGTTGAAATTAACTAAAGCTCTTTATGGATTGAAACAAGCCCCAAAGGCTTGGTTTGAGAGACTTAGCTCCTTTCTTATCCAAAATAATTTCTCTAAAAACAAGGTTGATACTACATTATTTATTAAAAATTTTGAAAATAACTTTCTTATTGTTTAAATTTATGTTGATGATATTATTTTTGGTTCTACAGATGAATCTTTATACGAATCGTTTGTCAAGAGTATGTGCTTAGAGTTTGAAATGAGTTTAATGGGAGAACTAACTTTCTCTTAAGGCTTACAAATCAAACAACTTAGTAATAGTATTTTTCTTCGTTAAACAAAATATGCATTAGACTTGCTAAAACGATTTAATATGGATAGTTCAAAGGCTATCAATACTCCTATGAGTACCTCCACTAAGTTAGACATTGACGAAAGTGGAGAAAGCTTTGATCAAAAAGCTTATAGAGGTATGATAGGTAGTTTACTATACCTCACTACAACTAGACCGAACATCATGTTTAGCGTAGGACTTTGTGCTAAGTTTCAATCTAATCCTAAGCTATCTTATCTTAAAACCATTAAAAGAATTCTTAGATATCTTAAAGGAACCACTAATCCAGGATTATGGTATCCAAAATATGAAAACTTTAAATTAATTGCTTATGCTGATGCGGATTTTGTTGGATGTAGATTAGATAAAAAAAGCACATCCGAAATATGTCAATTCTTAGGTCATACACTTGTCTCTTGGTCTTTCAAGAAACAAAACTCGATTACACTATCTACGACCAAAGCCGAATATATAGCAGCTAGTGCTTTTTGTGCACAAGTTGTATAGATGAAAAATATATTAGAAGATTATAGAATTTATCTTAAGAATATTCCTATAAAATGTGATAACACAAGTGCAATATGTTTAATGAAAAATCCTATTCAACACTCTAGAACTAAACATATTGACATTATGCATCACTTTATACGAGATCATGTTAATAATCATGATGTAATCTTAGAATTCATTGATAGGAAACATCAATTGGCCGATATCTTTACAAAACCTTTAAATGAAGAACAATTTGATATCATTAGAAGAGAGGTAGGCTTGTTAAATCGTCTAAATGCATGAGTTTGTTGTATTTCTTTTCCAGACTATCTTCCTCTTAATGTATTTCATGAATGGAGCTTTCATGAATTTATTTCATTTTTATCTTCGTAGGTAACACTCCATACTCTTGCTCCATCACGTAATGATGTTTGATATACTTAGTCCCTTCACTCATGGAATTCAATAACAAATGCATCTCTCACGGATTTCATTCTTGTGAATTTTTAATGAGAAATGGATTTAATTTATGAAGTTTTATTCATGGATTTCTTTTTATCCTTTCCCATGAATTCTTCCTTATCATGAAAGAAGAATTTTATGAATTTTTAGTATGTGATGATCACTTGCAAGAATGGCTATTTGATTTCATATGGATATTTTGATCCTTTTCATGAATCCCTTCTCTTTGTTAAAATTGAAGGGTGATTTAATGAAACTCATCATTTCAAATTTGACTTAGTTCCAATCCTTTCATGAATTTGGTGCTTGATGAATTCTTTCCTTACCCTTCTTCCTCTTCTTCTTACTCTTATGACAAAGGAAGAAAGAAACTTGCACAACTAAAGAAGAACCAAAAAGCCCTTGAATAAAAATGTTAGCTTTTCCAAAAAAAAAAAAAAAAAAGGTTATCATGCAAAGTTTTTGCTTACCTTCCTTTTTGGCTTGGATAAATTGCATTGTTGAATTGTTCTCCTTTTTTGTTGATGACAAAGGAGGAGAAATATGGCAAATTGATGACAAAATTGAATGGTTGAGACAAATGTATAAAATGTATCTTGTCGTGAATGCTTGAATGCTTTACGAATGTTTGAAATATAATTGGAATCATCAAATATATTGCAAATACTTGAAACATATCAAAATGTATTGCATATACATCATATGTATCGTAAATACTTGAAATGTTTCATGAATGCTTTATGATAAGGTATCATGAGTTTAACTTACTATTTACAATTGATACCATGCCTCAATATGATGAATTGTTATCTTTTATCAAAAATTGTCATCTTGCTATATTTCATATTCAAAATTCGTATCATATTTGAAAATAATGATTGACATCATTTTTATTAATAAATACGTGGTATCGCATTTTGAATTGATAAGTGTCATGATGTGCATGTTGATAAGTTTAAATGAATACAACTTATCAATTTAAATCCTTGAATTCAAGATTCTCTTTTCTCAAGTATGGCATATAGATAGGGGGATTTAAGGTTAACTCCGTCATCAATTGATTGTCATCATCAAAATGGGGGAGATTGTTGAATCTCAGATTTTGATGATGAAATCAATTGGTAAATTGTTTGATCTAATCTATATGTTGAGAAAAGTGTGTAGGATTAACTACGATAGCGGTAAGACATAAAGCAAATATTGTGCTGGAGTCAAGATCAAGATTTTGTTAGGAGTTCAAGAGTTCGTCGGAAGTCCAGACGTTCGTCAAAAGTTCTATCAAAATTGACCGAGAAGTCTAGGAGCTTGCCAAAGAAGCTCGTCGAAACTCGCCAAGAAGATCGTTGTAAAGTCTAGGAGCTTGTGGGGAGTCTGCTGGAACATTACCGAGAGATCATGAGAAGTTCGCTAGAAGATCGCCAGAAGCTCACTGGAAGAACAATTTACATACTGGAAGATTGCTTAGTTAATGTCTTAAATTATCGTAGTTAGACATTAAGTTGAGTTAGGATTGGGAGGTAATCCCACTAACTCAATTAGGGGCCAACTAGGCCCATAATAGGGCCAAATTGAGCCGGTAGAAAGAGCCCATTCAGCACTTGAAGTCATAGCCAGTAGTGGCACCACCTGAGACTCAGTCTCCCAAGTGCTTTGGGGGTGGTACCGCCCACACTAGGCGGTGGTACTACCGATAGTTCATGCTACCAAGCAGCGGTACTGCTAGAGCTCGGTCTCCGAGCTCTGTCAAGCGGTGGTACCACCCAAACTGAGCGGTGGTACTACCCAATGTTAGTCTGCAGGCGGTAGTACTACCCAATAATGACGGTGGTATCGCTAGTACCCTGAAATCCGGGGATTTGACACTATTTTACTCTAATTTTGAACCTATTGGGGCCTATATATAATACCCCACCATTTTCTACATAAAATGGTATGAAAGAGTGAACAAAATATTTAAGTCTTGGGGTGTTAAAAGTGTTGTAAAAGTGCTAAGAGTCCTCCTCCCATTCTAAGTCTTGTGATAATTCAAGAGAGGTGTGAGGCTTGTGAGGGTTATCTCATAAACCCGTGAAAAGGAGAAAGTGCTATAAAGAGGTGGTTGGTCTTTGCCTATTGAACGAAGACTATTAGTGGATGTCGGTGACCTCGACGGAGGAGGAATCAAAAGTGGATGTAGGTCACAACGACCAAACCACTATAAATTCCGGTGTGCTCATTTCCATTCTACTTTTCATTACTACCATTACTTTCTAAGTTAATTGCTAGATCACTTACTCTAAAGTCAAGCACTTTCCGAGATTGGTTTTCTAATGTACGAAGAATTTTAAACAGATGTTATTTTTATCTGCTACACCAATTCACCCCACCCCTCTTAGTGCCGACTCGATCCTAACACATATTTGGTTGATGGCTTTAGGCTGTCTCATTTTGTCCCAGCTTGAGTTTTAAGCATGACACATGGAAGACTAGATAGATATGGGAGCTAGCGGGAAAGTCCAATTTGTATGCTACCACTCCGATGCGCTCCAAAATTTGGCAGGGTCCATAGAATCGAGGTGAAAGCTTCATAGATGCTCTGGTCTGGATTAATGTTTGCTTATATGGTTAGTGCCGTAAGAAGACCTAATCTCCTACTAAAAATTCTCTTTCGCCTTTATATTGATCATATTGTTGTTTCATCCTTGTTTGAGCTGCAGCGAGATTATCTTTTAGCAACTTTAGCATTTTGTTCTTATCTTGTAGTTCCTTGTCAATTTGTTCTACTTTAGAGGTGCCCAACACATATTTTGGTATCACAGGGGGAGGTCGGCCATACATAGCCTCATAGGAAGTACATTTTGTGGATGAATGATAAGTTATATTATACCATCACTCGGCCCAGAGAAGTCACTTTGTCTACTCTTTTGGCCAGTCACTGGTGAAGTATTTGAGGTATGTCTCCAAGCACCTGTTCACCACTTTAGTCTGGCCGTCGGTTTGTGGGTGATATGTCATACTCATTTTCAATTTAGTGCCCTACATCTGGAATAACTCTGTCCAAAATCTACTCATGAAGACCCTATCACGATCACTTACAATAGATCTCGGCATCCCATACAACTTTACAATATTCTTCGTAAAGATTAGAGCAATACTAGAAGCACTGTGGGGATTCTGAATAGTGCAAAAGTGAGCATACTTTGTAAGGCGATCAACCACGACAAGAATTGTACCTTTTCCTTGTGATGAGGGAAGCCCTTCGATGAAGTCCATTGATATATCAGTCCATATTGAGTCTAGGATGGGTAAAGGTAGCAAATTTTTGGGACTTGCCACTATCTCGCCTTTATGTCGTTGACATACATCACATTGTGCTACAAATTTAGCAATAATATTTTTCATCCCTATATAATAAATTTTTTTCTTTATTCTCTTAAAGGTTCTAAGGAACCCTGAGTGCCCGGCCATAGGTGTGGAATGCATCTCTTGAAGGATAGTCTTTGTGCAAGTAGAATTTGGCACAAGCACAATGTGTCCCTTATAGCTTAATTCTTTTGAGTTCCAACTATAATGAGCTACGAAATTTAGTGTTTCCTCCAATTATTTTATGATCTTACTAGTCTCTAGATCTTTATGTCATTCCCTTTTAATATCCTTAAGAAAGTCACTGGTCAGAAGTGAAACGACCAAAAATTTAGCTTGCTCGGGTAGCCGCGAAAGCGCATTTGCAACAATATTCTCTTTCCCCTTTTTGTAAGTTATTCCATAATCATATCCAAGAAACTTTGTTACCATTTTTTGCTGCTCGGGGGAAGATATCTTCTGCTCTAAAAAATATTTTAGGCTTTTATGGTCAGTCTTGTTTTGAAAGCATCACCCGATCAAGTACGGTCTCCATTTAGTCACCGCATGCACAATTGTGAGCATCTCCTTGTCGTAAATAGTCATCTTGAGATGGGAAGGAGATAATGCCTTACTAGTATAAGTGAGGGAGCGGCCATCTTGCATTAGTACAACACCAATTCTGACTCCGGAAGCATCAGCTTTAATAACAAAAGTCTTGCCGAAGTCGAGTAGCATTAGTACGGGCGTTGTCGTCATTGCGATTTTAAGTTCGTCGAAGGCGGTGGTGGCTTTGTCCGACCATTGGAAAGCAACTTTTTTCAGCAAGGAAGTAAGGGGTGCACTGATCTTTCCATAGTTTTTCACGAACTTACGGTAGTAGCCAATTAAACAAAAAAAGTCACGTAGCAATTTTATATTCCTCGGGGTCGGCCTATTCTGTATTACTTCAATTTTGGAGGGGTCCACCACCATACCTTCCTTTGACATGATATGCCCAAGATATTCTATCTTCTATTGAAGAAAGTTACACTTCGATTTTTTGACAAAAAGAAGATGTTCTCACAAAATCATCAAAACAAGTCGTAAGTGCTAAAAATGACTTTCAAGAGAAGGGCTATCAATAAGGATATCGTCGAAGAAAACCAACACAAACTTACAAAGATAATTCTAGAAAATATCATTCATAGGGCTCTGGAAGGTGGAGGGAGCATTGGTGCGACCAAAGAGCATTACCAAAAATTCGTAGTGGACGTTATGTGTCTGAAAGGCGATTTTCGGTATGTCTTCTTCGCAACCTGGTATTTGATGATACTCGGATTGAAGGTCCTTATTAGAACCCTTGCAGATTCGAAACTTGGGGTTGATCTCTTTAGAGGATCAGCCTCCTTGGAACTCTGTAGGAGTTCCTCCCTCCAGGTTACTGCTCAAAGGCTGTAGAAAAGATTCATCTATTGCTTATCAAAAGAGGAGAAATACGTGGCTATTTATAGGGCTTCTAAACCCTAACGCCTAATTGGACTCCTACTCAAGACTCCTACTTCTGACCAACTCCTAATAGGACTCCTACTCAAGACTTCTATTCCTTTACAACTCCTAATTCTTCTCTAAAAAATAACCTCCTAATATGTCTTTGATATGCTCTAGAACATTTCATACGCTATTGATATGTTCCAATTACTCTGTGCTCCATTTGCTATGAACTAATATGTTCTAAAATATCCTATTCACCATTGATATGCTCCGGAACATCTCGTACGTTATTGATATGTATGCTCCAATTACTCTTTGCTCCATCTGCTATGAACCAAATATGTTTGATTGAAATGACATTTGTGATTCTACACCCAACAAGATTACGTCTATGAATTCTTATATTCTGCCTTACATTTTGAAACCTTATTTGTTTGGAAATTGTCCTCTTTTTCCATGGATATGTTAGTTACTTGCTGAGCCTTATATGCTCACTCTGTTGCT
>LVTN01001240.1:1529-25388 GCA_001649415.1 Musa itinerans
AGGAATAACCTTTGTATATGAATAAATACTAGAAGACCATAATACGCAGCGGAATTAAATGGAAGCACAATCAAACAGAACATCAAGATATACGTGGAAAACCTCTTCAATGTGAAGGGTAAAAACCACGGGGTAAACTAGAGATAATCCACTATGAGAATAATGAATATACAAATCTCAATCTCTTGCCCAAAACCCTAGCAATAACCACAAGAGAATAACTGAGATACAAGGATCATGTCACTGCCCACAATATCTAAAACCTCCCCAAGTAATCACAGCAAGAGTCTACTGTAGATTTGATCTAACCTGAGATGAGAACACTGCTAGATGATTGAGAACAGTCTCTCTGCGTTGTCCTTGTCTTCTTCCCTTTCTTTCTCTTTCTTTTCTGTCTTGTTTTCCTCCTCTTCTTTGGAATCCCGTAACTCTTTTGTTCTCCCACGTTACTGCCCTATTTATACCTTTTTCTACCTCCAAAACACAGCTATCCACATCCCCCTAATATTAATTAGGATTAAGTTAAGAGGATGTATGAGCTGTGGGCTGAAAAAGTCTACATGGACTGAATATGGGCTATCAGCCCAACAGTGCACAACAAATCGCAAGCTCAGAATGATCTTCTGTATTGGCTGTTGAGGTGTATGTGATGTTTAGCTGGTTATTTCAGACAAACTCTTGTAAAATAATTATTTGGATTTTATATAAATGTAAAACTCAGCAGAAGTTTACTAGTGTGCGTTTGTGTTACGATGCTTGTGCTGCTCGCTACGTCTTCTGTCACGGGAGTGGCTTCTGGCTTTGGTCCATTGGCCGGAAGTGAAGCTTGTGAGGGGATATTGCAGGCGGGAAACGTGTGCGTGGCTTCTGCCATTCTTTAAGTAGGAACTAAGGCTTGTCCTGCTGCAACAAATACTTATCTTTTGTTCTCTTTAGACTCAAGTAGTTTGGAAGGGTTTAAACCAATGCTCGTCACGGCAAGGGACGATTAAGGAGGCATCATGAAGTTGCAGAATGTTGCGGGTGTGCACTCTCTGACATAAATCTTGAACAAAATTTTCCCAACCTCTCTAAATATATCACAGAAAATCCTACGAACACTCACAATGTTTTTCTTTTAAAACTCTCACCAAGGCTTTAACGTATATATTCAACAACCAACCTCAATTTCCCAAAGGTTTTTCTACTAACTTTATTCTTAATACAATTTAATTCATATTAAAACTCTCAAAATATTTACAAATCCTAGCAATCAACACCTATGTGATTTATTTTTCTCACTTTATATCTCTTATATAATACTTACAAATTATATTATCTTGTTGAGGGATGATATTGATGATAATTGGATCAACATAATTTGGTTCCTATCCACATGCGCAAATAGTCTTTAGGAGTGATCGAGGAGGTCTCGGGCATATGATCTAATGCCGATTTGCATAAAACTTGAAGTTGAATGAAATTTTTGATATAATCCCCCGTAACACTCAGGTCAATAACAAAGTATAAAGAGGTGTTAGTAAATAGTGACTCACCCCGATTACTATAGTTTGGTGGATCCTTTATAATTGGTTCAACTAGAAAGAATTTTTCATAATATAAGTAAAATATTTTCAATACATTTTTATACTGAGTTGATATCCACGTGACCTTAATATTAATCGGACCCCTAGTCTCTTCCTGTTGACTAGGTTCACAAGGATGAACATTTTTTATATTGTATCTTAAAGAATATATTATAATTATATATATGACTTAATTGATGGTCCAATATTTAATTATTATAAATGGTCAATGTATCATATATAATTGGAATAAGATCAATAATGTTAATTGATTATACAACCAACATGATATTTTTCTTTATAAACATTTGGACACTAAAATCTATGAATATAATATTTTATTTTCTACACTTTGAATAAAATTCATTATCATAGATATTTATTATTCCCTATAAGTGTAATATGTTTTGAACCCTTTGATATCTATATTCTAGACAATATAAATCCGGATGAGTCTTCCTTCCATCATGATAATTAAATCTCAAGTTTTATTTAGAAATCCATAATTAGCTTTGTAGTCATAATCCTAAGATTGTAACAGACTAAATATAGAACACTCTAATTTTAATTAGGGGTACACTGATAATTTGACTTTATAAATGAAACCTAGGGTTAGGGTTAGGGTTAAACCTCCTCCCCCTTCATTTCCCCCTTCATTTATAGGAAGAAGGAAGAGAGATGCTAAGGCATCACCTACAAGAAACAAAGGTAGGATCCTACCTCTTTCCACTTCCTTTTCTTCTATTCCTTTTCCATTAATTTTTGTCATACCCTCAAAATAACATTTATAGATCAAGATTCATTGGTGTATGAACCAATCTTAAATAGAAAAAATTTCAACTATCCATAATCAAACCTCAAGATCCAACACGTAAAATTAAGGAAACCAAAAGTATTCAGTTCTCATCACACACTATAAACCTATACAGTTTGTAAATCAGTCAATAGGTCATTTGATAAATACGAAAACCTAAGCCAACTCAAAGATTCTTAACAATCACTTATAAACTTATAAGATCAATGAAATACTACATTCATAAGCTAACAACTTACCACAAACTCATATCAAAGCATGTAAACATTAGATTTAATATCTCTAAACTTCCAAAATATAAGATCTCTTTTGACATTCACAAAATAAACATCAACTCAGATTTTGGACAACGTTACACCCAAAGTGTTATTTTACAATAACATCTTGTAAAACAATAAAACATGGCATAGCATTCCACTATCTCAGCCCAAACCTAACATGAGTAAGAGTGTAAAAATAAACTAATTTAAAAAAGTTATATAACAACAAGAAGAGATACAAAGACTCACGACTATTATATACATGGCATAAAAGAAAAATCATATGGCATGAGGGTTATAATACAAGACAAATTCAAGAGTCATATTTTTCATATGATTTATACTTAACAAAAAAATAGACACTAATGTGTAGCTAAATCAATATCAAAATGCAAGACATGAGCTTAAGAGTCATATTATTATTTCATTTAATTCATTCATATCAAAGAAGTAAAAAATAATATATAAGAAAATCAAGATTAAAATATAAGACATGAGCTCAAGAGTTATATTTTTCATTTCAGTCACTTCA
Source organism: Musa itinerans (assembly GCA_001649415.1). Classification (NCBI taxonomy): domain Eukaryota; kingdom Viridiplantae; phylum Streptophyta; class Magnoliopsida; order Zingiberales; family Musaceae; genus Musa; species Musa itinerans. Next base: position 4,701 of record LVTN01001240.1, read on the forward strand.
TTCATATCAAAAGAGTATACAGCAACACATAAGTATGTACTCTAGAATCATATCAAATGAACATAAAAGTATAGTGAGATCATAATATAATATAATATAATATAATTTATTTATGGATGATCATATAACATAAGTCTCTCGTGTATTAGAGCTCTACCCTACTCATATCTAGATAAGGTCACAGGTTGACATTAACATAATTTGTTAGGACTGAAATCGACACTAAGAGGGGGGTAAATTAGTGCTTCGATAAAAACCTAAACGATTCAAAAACTTTCATTCGATAAAAAACTATGTTGGAAATGTTGAATGTGTGTTTGACTTAGAATAAGTGCAATAAGCAAGTTTTATAGTGGTTCGGTCATCGTAACCTACGTCCACTCCCGATTCCTCCTCCGTTAAAGCCACCGGCATCCACTAATGGTCTTCCTTCAATTGGCGAAGACCAACTACCCTCTTACAATTCTTTCTTCTTTTCGCGGGTTTAGGAGACAACTTTTACAAGCCACTCACCCCTCTCTTAAATTGAAATCAATATTTAAAGCTAGAGGAGGAAAATTCTCACAAGATTACAATAGCATTTTTCCCAAATTTTGTTCTCATATGTGTTAACCGAGTGAAGATGAGTGGAGTTTTTATATGCCTCAAATGGATTCAAATTTGAAGCTAAAATAGTCTCATCCCGGGATTTTGTGATACTGGTGGTACCACCACCTGACAATCTAACATTGGGTCATACCACCACCCAGTCTAGCGGTACCATCGCTTGACATACTGACACTAGGCGGTACCACCGCCCAGTTTGGGAGATTGTGTCTAAGCGATACCACTGCCCAGTCTGGTGATACTACCATTTGATGTGGCTCCAAGTGGCTAAATGGGTCATCCAACCGGCTCAATTCAATCCTGTTTTGGGCCCATTTAGCCCATAATTGAGTTGACATTATTTCACCTCAATACCGACTCAATTAGATCTAAACTAACTCGATATAGATGCTTCGTTCGATCCTTCAGTGCATCATCCTCTCCTTCGGCATATTGCCCAATTGGCATGTTGACTCATGCAACTTCCGATCTCCTTAGCGCAATGTCCGATTTTTTGGCCCGATGCCCGAACTCATAACACGAAGTCCTTCCGGCATGTCGACCATTCTACCAGCCCGATGTCCAATCTTCTAACATGTTTTATTTCGACCTAATGTCTTATTCTTCCCGTGTCAATCGATTTACCTTTCGTTGATCAAGGTTAGTCCTACGTCACTCAAAACACATATTAGATCGTAAATTCATCAATTGATTTCATCATCAAAATCCGAGATTCAACCATTTTCTCCTTTTTGATAATAACAACCAATTGATAATAGAGTTTAAACTAAACTCGCCCTATTAAGCAACAAAATAGAATCCCCCTTAGCGGATGGTGAATTTAGTTAGAGACATTATTTACATGTTTGAATCTCTTTCTACTTGCACATTATCTTATATTCATAGAGAAAGAAATAAATGCATCAATTGTCTGGACGGACTACTTGGTGTGGATGATTGAACCGATCCTCTATATTCTCCTTCGTGTGCTGGGTATAGGGTTATATGGTACAAGTAATAATGGTCTCTTTTCTTTCGAAAGAAAGGTAGTTGATTCATGATAGCCTGAGTTGTGGCGCATTCGGTACTGTAATTTTCTTAGCTCTTCATTTTGAGGACTTTTGTTATCTATTATTTTTATAGTGTATATTAATGTCATCTGTCTTTAACAAATTTGACATTTCTGTTACGTACGATTATACCATCAGGTCACCTTTCCATTGAAATCTATTTCAGCTTTGATGATTATTTTACTTCATTCATTTTTACTATCAAATATTTTCATTGTCCGGTATGTTTTAGTCAACTTTGACACTAAGAGGAGGATGGATTAGCATGTTTTAGTCAAGATTAGATTATTAGGGTTTATCCGTTGTTGACGTGGATCGACTCTGTTATCGAACTTCCTGGTCACGTATATGGAAGCAAATTTATTTCTCTACTTTCGGCATTAATCTTCATAGAAAAAGTGAACAACTCTTCCGAGACTGAAAGGCCATCATGAGATGTCACCGTGTGTTTATAGGTGCAATCTAATTAATATTACGCTTTGCTTAGTCATCCAAACGGCTGCTCTTACCTTTCCGAGAAAGATGGACTTGACCATTTCTTGTTGGGGGATTTCTCCATGTCATCCTCATTCCTCTTTTTTCCCTCTGTATAATTAATTAAACGTCATCCTTTCTTTAAAAATAAATGATATTTAATATAATATATTAATAAAAAATAATCATATAAGAATAAAAGTAAACTAAAGATATAATAAAATATCAAGGAAATACTAAATTAAAATTAAAATCATATCATGGTTATGACAATATTATGAAATAAATCAATAATGTGATTATAGTGATATGTTAATTAATATTTAGTAAAACAATAAAAAAAATAATCATGAACTAAAAATAATAAATTTTAATAATAATAATAATAATAATAATAATAATAATAATAAACAGTTAAAGTGACATTGTTTTAGATGAAAAAGGCTCAGTATCCTTCTTACGGATCACGAATCCAAGTGGAACACACCCTTCGTCTCCGGCCAGGGCAATAAATATTGTTCAGACTACCGACTAGTTGACCGTTTCCCTCCCTCCGAGCACGAGTCTGTATACTGTTGAAAGTAGCAATTAGACCGGCTTCATTAACAAACTAAATAGTAATATCCTTAATCCGTGATCAGTGGGATAAAATACCCACTCTTGTTTGAAACGGCTGAGGTGCGTCAATGGAAGTGTCTTACCCGACAAGAACTTGGGAACATTGTGTTGCTGAATGCGTTGACTTCCCGCTTCGACTGGCCCATACTTGCTGAAGGAAAGACGAGACGACTACACTGCATTTTCTAAATAGCGAGCCCCGATCGCCATTGCTTCCGAGCTCCGGATCCTCATATATACTTGCGGACTCGGTTTACACTACCATTACGCACAGCAGAGTTGCAGACTAGATACGTGGACTGTGCGATCAAGAGTGGCCACTTCTCTTCGGATCGAAACAAGATAAAGATGACAAGAGTCTTTTTCCATCTCTCATTTCTTCTCTTCTCCTTTCTAGGTGATTTATTCTCTCTTTATTTGATTTCATGGTTGTACTCTTGTCTATTTCGGCCATTACCAATTCTGTGTTCGTCGCACTTCCTCTGTTTTCAGGGGCGTTGGCAGCTACGTTCACGCTAACTAACAACTGCGAGTACACCGTATGGCCGGGCGTGCTCTCGGGCGCCGGCACGGCCCCACTTTCCTCGACGGGCTTCGCGCTGCATAAGAGCTTCGAATCAAGGATCAAACTGGAACAAACCCTCTAACTTAAATTGGAGGATAAATCCCAAACCAGCTGAATTTTATTGGTAAAAGTTACACAAAAGCTGATTAACTTTTCAAGGAACAGTCGAGCCCTAATATTCTTTTTGTTGTTGACCAATTACTTACTTGGATTAGGAAAACTTCGAGAAATAATTGTTTTAAGGCTCCTGTCGCGTGGATTACTTAAACTCAAATTATGTTGAATCAAACTATAAACAAAGCATTTGGAATTTTTGTTCGTCAACGTATCCGAACTCATGAAAAATAAACAGGTGTTTTGAGCACAACTTTTTTTGTTAGGTGTATCAATGAGTACTGTGGGCTTGTGATGTACTCCTATGGTTGTGCAGCTATAGTTCTAGTTTCTACTGGTATCGTGTAAAATGAAACAATCACAAACCATTCAACAGCGTTCTCAGGTTTTAGGGTGAGAGACTCCGGGTGATAGTGAGAGAAACCTTTTTTTCTCGTCGATGGGGTTTTCCCTTTCCCATCGGTCTCTCCTGGTTCGTCTTCCGCCCCCTAAGCCCTCTATTTCTCCTCCATCTATGGGGTCAACGCCTGCTGCTTAATGCTCGGCAGTTCAATCACGTAGTTATAAAAGTAAAATATTTAATTTTATTTATCCTAATATTATTGATTTTACACATACGCATTATCAATTTTGCTAATGACAAAAATAGCACGTATAGATTATCAATTTTTTAATGACAAAATAATCATTTCAGACATTAATTAAAAGATAAAAGAAAAAAAAGATCATTTGTGAATGACTGAAATAACTTGTTGAAAGCTGTTGCATTTGTGAATGACTGTTGCTGCTAAAAGCTATTACTGTTAAAAGCTATTGTAGCTGAAAGCTCTTCTTGTTGTAGAAAACTGAACATTTGTGTTGCAGATGAATTGCTGCTATAGAAAACTGAACAAGTGAACTCATTTGGAATATGAAAGCATTAACAAATATAGTTGCATTTGTAGTAGTGTCATCTGGAATATGACTCTTTCATCTAAAAGTTGTTGCTGCAGGAAACTGAACATTTGTGTTGCAGATGAATTGTTACTGTAGAAAACTGAATAGATGGACTTACGTGGAATATGAAAGCATGAACAAAACAGTAGTGTCATATGGAATATGACTACTGCAGCTGAAAGCTGTTCAGATGAATTCTGCTGCAGAAAACTAAACAAATGAAGCTATAATTTGATCTGAACAAATGGACATGTCTGCAATCTGACATCAGGAACAAATGTACATATCTGGAATATGAAAGCATGCAAATGTTAACATTTGATTTGGAATACAAAGCATTCATCTCAACAAATCTGGAATATGACACTGCTGTATTAACATTTGATCTGGAATATAAAACTGAATAAATATGAAAGCATGGAACTGCATATTATATTGCAGCAGTTGTCAAAGCAGTTTCTAGATCAAAAACTGCTATTGATCTGCACAAATATGCATTCATCTAAGAGATTTATCAATAAATATGTACAAATCTGCAATATGAATCTGAATAAAACATTTAGAGTCTTCCCAGAACATCAAACCATTTAATTTATAATCTTCCATGATTGCTCGAAAAAATCAAGGAAAAATCATAACCCTCTCTCTTGACAAACCATAATTAAGGGCTTCTAATAATTAGATTACTAGAAAGTTTTAATTAAGACATAATAAAAATATATATAACTCGGACATTCAAATTATCTTTTTACTTATCATTTTTGTGTCATTCCTGTACATATGTGCTATCATATATTATATCTTTTATTGGTAAAATCGATAATATTATGATAAATAAGATTAAATATTTTATTTTTATAATTATAAAAATTTTAATATAAAATTTTTAAGTTTAAAAATTAAAATACTAAAAAAATCTAATTATAAGAGCTAATATATAATTAGCTCAAGATATTTTTGAGTATGTTTTGACAAGAACTTATTTGTTTCATTATGGTTATGTTGGTCACAAACTCTCCAACTATCCCTCAAAGTGGGAAGACAAGAATCTTACTTCTATGTAAGGGAACATAAGCTTTGAATTATGTTCTATTAAATTTTTCTAGTTCAATAGGAATCATGGGCTTATTTGAGATTTATTAATTTTATTAGGAGTCCAAGGGACTCAAGAGTGGAACTCTATAAATATGGATATATCTGCTTCTTTTCATCATCTATGAAATATTATTCTAGCCTTTGGTAAACCCTAGGAGGCTGATCCCTCTGAAATTATGATCCACTTTCTTTCCTCTTTTTTATGATAAATTCCTAAGGGTCTTATCATTTGGTATCAGAATAGCGATTCTCGACATTCCCGTTACAATTCCTCATCTCACCTTTTGCCACAGCCACCCTCAGCCACGCTTTATCCCATCTCCTGCCATAACCTCAGCCCTCAACTGACGTCTCATTCCAACAGCACGCCTTCCAACCTGCTTAGGACTTCTTTCTTTGCCATTGGCATTAACAGCAATTGCCACAGCCTCAACCCTCGGCCGCTTATGATCCCTCGGCACCGCTAGCGTCTCATCCCAACTGTGCAACCATCTCTTCCTCTCCATCCGCGATCCTCAGCGTTCCCTCCCAACCGAGCGATCATCTCTTCCCCTCCAGCCGAGCAATCGTCCCAGCCTCCTAGCCCTCAATGATGTTACTCCTAGCTGTGCCACCATCGTTACCTCCTAGCCTCGACTACAGCATTTCCTCCTCATAATGACAAAAACAAGGCAACTCACACCGTCAACGCTGCCTCAAGCCGACATCACAACAACCACACCAAATAAGGTAGTACTGATGCCCGTAATTAGACACCGAAAATAAGAATTGGGGATTACAAATCTATAGTCCTATGCAATGGCTACCGACAACTTAGTGAAAGCTCAACTAGAAGCCTTAGAAAGTAGAATTGAGAATTGGCTGCAAGAAACCTTTAATGATTTTAAAAAGAGCCTCTTGGAGAGCTTCAACAAGTTTCAATAAGATGAAAGTTTTTTCATTTTCATAGAACTCTAGAAGAGTCCAAGGTGGAAATAGTTTCAATCTAACTAGATGGAGATGCAATCCAATAGTATGATTGGTATGAAGCTTATCACAAGATTCTCTCGTGGAAGCAATTCAAGAGAGGACTTCTTGTTCGCTTGGATCATCTAAATACGAGAATGTTGATGGGCAGCTCACTAAAATTTGTCAAAATTTTATAATGCAAGAATATCATAGCGGATTTGAACGATTGTCAAATCAAGCCAAAGACTAGTTCGAACGACAACTAGTGGGAACATTTATCGAAAGACTTAATCCGGATATCCGGTGTGAAGTCAAAGCTCACCAACCCCATACTATGATTGTTGCAATATCATTTACACATTTGCATGAGGAAACAATCAATATGGAGAATTGTTGAAATAGAAATGACAATAAACAGATGATCAACAAGCCACCTGCCCCATCTATTCCTAGCCAAAACCCTAACATCCGAAGACTAACTTGAGAAGAACTCAAGGAAAGATCAGCGAAGTGTTTGTGCTGACATTGTGATGAAAAGTGGAGTAAGGAGCACCAATGCAAACAAGGGCAACTTTTGATGATTGAACCAACTCGGGAGGAATGGGAAGCTGATAATGTGGACTCCGATCATTAAGGTATGGATTTGGTGAAATTCTTGGACCTATCACACATTAGCCAGCTACTCTAACCCGCAAACTATAAAAGTTGGAGGAACTTTAAAACATCAGCCTATTACGATTTTGATTGATATTGGTAGCACCAACAATTTTATGGATAGTGAGGTTGTTGACCGATTGGCCTACCACACTAAAGGTTGTGACAAATTCGAAGTAAAGGTCATTGATAGACGAATTTTAACTTATGATAGTAAGTGTTCGAAGATAAAACTAATTAGACATGGCCAATAATTGCTTATGGATTTCTTTTTGCTACCCTTATAAGACTTTGAAATGGTGTTTGGAATTAAATGGCTATCAACCCTAGGTGATGTTTCTTAAAAAATTTCTAAATTAATTATGAAGTTTTTTTTGATAGAAAGTAGGTGATCCTAAAGGGAAGATATGGAAGTAAGGTTACAATTGCCACTAGCCATTGCTTATACTATCACGAAGTGGAGACCCTACTTACTTGATCAACGGGTTGTGATACATTATAGATATTCTGTGACTGGGGTGCTAAAAGAGAAGCTCTCGGAGTTTGATGCTGCTCAACCTTGAGGACAAGGCTGATTTGAAGGGGGAGGAATTGTTAGGATCCCTTTTATTTTCCAAGCTTTGAATCATGTTCTATTAAGTTTTGTTAATCTAATAGGAGTTGGATAGGGGCTTATTTGAGATTTATTAATTTTATTAGGAGTCAAAGTACTGATGGACTTAAGAGTGGAACTCTATAAATATAGATGTATCTACTTCTCTTCATCATCTATGAAATATTATTCTAGGATTTGACAAACCCTAGGAGGCCAATCTCCTATCAAGTAAGAGAGTTGGATATTATATTAAAAATTGGATGTCGAGTTGGAGGATTAGTCGACATTCTGAACAAGAATGAACTTTGTGCTAGAGGTTAAGATAATGTATAAGAAGGATTGGATATTACGTTGGAAGATTGAATGTTGTTGTGAAGTCGATGTGCTGAAGGATTGGGTGATATATCGAAAGATAGGGCAATGTGTCAGAGGTTCGACCCAAGTGCGAAAAGATCAGATGGCATTTCTGTTGAATCTTGGATTTTGATGATGAAATCAGTTAATGTGTTTATGATTTAATCTGTGTTTTGAGTAACGCAGGACTAGCTTCGATCATGAGAGGCAAATTGATTAAAGCAGGAGGAATCAGATATTGGGCTGAAGTTGAATATGTCAGAAGATTGAACGTCGGGCTGGAGGATCAGTCGACATGTCGGTAGAAAGCTTCGTGTCATAAATTTGGGCATCGAGCCGAAGGATCGGATATTACGCCAAGGAGATCGAAAGTTGTGGGTGTCAATATATCAATTGGGCAATACGCCAAAAAAGAGGAAGATGCGCCGAAGGATCGAACGAAGCGCCGGAAGAACCAATGACATACCTAATAACACACGATTTGTGCTTTGTAATAATTTATCTAGATCAAATTAGTTTAGGTCCTAATTGGGTTGGTTTAGAATATAATTAAGCTAACTCAATTATGGGCCAATTGGGCCCGAATTTTGGTTATTTTAGGCTAAGAGAAAGGCTCATTCAGTGACCCAAAAGTTGGGTCAAGCGATGGCACTACCAATCTAGGCAATGGCACCACTAGTGGCTCAGTCTCTAAGACACAATCTCCAAGACTATGTCAGGTGGTAGTACTGTCAGACTAGGCGGTGGTACTGCCTAGTGTCAAACGGTGGTACTGCTAGTCTGGGTAGTGGTACTATTAGACTGGGTGGTGGTACCGCCTAGTGTCAGTGCTGTAGGCGGTGGTACCACCTAGCATAGGCGGTGGTACCGTTAGGACCCGGGAAACTCAGGATGAGACCTTTTTTTACTCTAATTTTAAAGCCATTTGGGGTCTATAAATACCCCAGCTATTCTTGCATGACAAAGCAAGAATTGAGCATGAAATTGAGTTGAAAAAAGGGGAAAGAATACTTGAAAAAAATTAAGAAACTCTCTTACGATTTAGGATCACTTCTTTCTAGTATTTAGAAGTTTGTCTAAAGAGAGAAGTGATGTCTAAGAAAGAGAGGGAAAAGGAGAAAGAGTGTAGAAAGGTAGTTGATCTGCGCCTGCTGAAAGAAGATCGGTAGTGAAAATCGGTGGCCTCGAGTGAAGAGGAATCAGGAGTGGATGTAGGTCATGACGTCTGAACTACTATAAAAATCTGGTTTGCATTTCTTTTTTGCTTTTTACTTTCATTGCAAACTGCTTTACTTTCACTATACTTCCGAACACTTTAAAGTTTAACATCTTTCCGAAATGATTTTATTGAATAAGATTTTTGACTCGATGTGATTCTTATCGCTGCACTAATTCACCCCTCCCCCCCCTCTCTTAGTGCCGACTCGATCCAAACAGTTGGTATCAAAGCCACATTTTTTCTTATTTGGTTTAACACTCAAGAAAAATGACTCTTTTCGGCTTTCAAGGGGGCCACTCTATCATTCATCCTCCTTTATTTAATAGGACGAACTACACTTGTTGGAAAACTCGGATGAGAGTTTTCTTACTTTCGTTGAATCTCGATTTATAAAATATTGTTGAAAACAGATTTTAAAAGTCTTCTCTTCCAATGAACGATTAGAATGATTTGGAGAAGAAGACTTTCTCTTTGAACGCCAAAGCTATGAATGCTTTATTTTGTGCTTTGAATAAAAATGAATTTAATCGAGTTTTTATTTGCAAAACGGCTTATGAGATTTGGCACACACTTGAAATCACACACGAAGGTACTAGTAGAGTTAAAGATTAAAAAATTAACATTTTGATGCATGATTTTGAATTGTTTCAAATGAATCCAAGCGAAACTATCATTGACATGTACACCCATTTTACGGATGTCATCAATAGTTTGAAAGCATTTGGTAAATGTTTTTCAAAATTTGAACTTGTTAACAAAATACTAAGATCCCTTCCAAAAAGTTAGGATCCAAAGTGATGGCAATACAAGAGACAAAGGATTTAAACAAATTTTCACTTGAAGAACTTATCGGGACTTTGATGACCTATGAAATAACTTATGTGACACATGATAAACTTGAGAACAATCTTCCAAAGAATAGGAAGAATTTTGCACTTAAAACAAAAGAAGACCACTCGAGCGAAAGCTCAAGTGATGATGACATAGAACTTCTCACAAGTAAATTTATAAAATTTATAAAATATGAAACTAAGAATAAAAATAAATTTAAAAAGAAAAAGTTGTCAAAAAATAAGAAAACACTCAAGGTGACTTGGGATGAAATAAGTACATCCGAAGATGAGGAGCAAACCGATGAAGATGAAGTAGCGAACTTCGCTTTGATGACTCTCGACAATGAGGTAAACAACTCAAATGAAACTCTTTTACTTTACTATAAAATTACTTGATATTTTTCATGAGTTATTTTAAACTACTTAGTAAAAAATAAAAAAAATATTATCATGCTTCTTTTTCTAGTGATTTAAAAAAAATTAAAAATTTGAGCATGACAATTACATGTTAACTCCTAGCACTAAGCATGAAAAGTTAGATTCACTTAAAAAAAAATACATTACTACAACAAACAAAATGATTTTGATTGAAAATACCTTATGTTCAATGAAATCATGCTTGATGTTTTAATAATGAAATGATGTAATGAAAATGTTAAAAGATTTGGTATATGATTTTATAATGCATGAGGATTTGAAGTAATGATGATTTCAAATCATATGTTTTGGAATTATGTATTACACTTTTTGATCTTGATGATTTTTGTGATAAATCTTGCTCTTTTGGTTTTTAACGATGATGCATGTTTTGTTTGGGATAAAAAAAAAAACAAAGACATGCTGTTATGAAATCAATCACATGAATTGAAACAACTAAGAAGGGAATGTATTTTGAAAATTTCTCTATTTTATCGATTTTTCAATAAGAAATTGATAAATCTATTTATGTTATTTTGAATCTCTGAAAGTGATTTTGATGATTTGATGATTTGAATTTGAATGAGTATTATCTAAATGAATAATGATTTTTCTCTTGATTTCTCCTAATTATAACATTTGATATTTTTTTTATATGAATCATAATCTTGACAACTTGAGATTTTTTATACATGAACAAGATCTTTTATTCTCCTATGTTCCATTTCGCTAAAGAAGAAATTCATCCAAACGAATCTTGATTCTTTCACTTGATATTTATAAATTAAGATTTATTATGAATCAAGATTTTTCATATTTTTTTCTCTTATAATTCTTTTTGCTATTCACTAAAGAGGAGACTTATCCTAATAAACCATGATATGCCACTTGACATCTTGATAATTTATGACTTAAGTTTTGTTATTTACAAATTCTTTATATTTATGGTTGTATACCTTATATGATGCTTAAAGCATTGATGTTGGAAGGAAATGAATTGTACCATTGTTTTATTTCCCTCTTCTTCTTTCTTACAATGACCAAGGGGAGTAAGAAAATTACTAGCTTGAATATTAAATCTCCCAAATGCATAAACTCTTCTTATATATTTTTCGTATCATGATATTGATTTCTTGTTTTTTGACTTGAGTTTTCTTTTTAAATCAAGATCGTTTTCTATTTACAAAAGAAGAAATTTGTCAATAATGATATATGGTCTTTTGGAATTCATAACTTGATCTTGTATATTTGATGATTGAAATATTGATGTAAATTTATCCTTGTTATTTATCTTTGTCATGATGTGAAAATTGATGTAAAGAGAAAAGAATTATAAAATTATATTCTTTCTTTCTTTTTGACAATGACAAAGGGGGAGATAAAATTGTTAGTTTGCAAGTTCTAAAATATTATAAAATTTGCTAGCTTGTATATTCAAAAATGATGTAAAACTTGTTAAATTTGCTAGCTTGCACATTGTAAAAGGAAGTAAAACTTGCTAGCTTACACATCGCAAAGAAAAGCAAACTTGCTAGCATGCTCATCTTAAAATAGAAGCAAAGTTTGCTCACTTGCATATTTTAAAAAGATGCAAAGACATGCTCTCTTGTATGATGATATATGCAATGATGCTTCAAAAATATGAAACTATGTTTATAATATAATGATTTGAAATTTTATCTAAAAAACTTGCTAGTTGCACTTCTTCTTTTTATTGATGACAAAGGGGGAGAAGTTATGATGACAATTATGCATGGAATGATGTATTGAAATTTTGATTATGCATGATTTTATGATGACATGTTGCTTGGATTCATATTTATTTCTGAATTTACGTTTCTATCAATATGACATATTGATAGGGGGAGTTTAGTTTAAACTCCATCATAAATTGGTTGTCATCATCAAAAAGGGAGAGATTGTTGAATCTCGGACTTTAATGATGAAATCAATTGATGTGTTTATGACATAATCTGCATTTTGAGTAACACAGGACTAGCTTCGATCAGGAGAGACAAATTGATTAAAGCAGGAGGAATCAGATGTTGGGTCGGAGTTGAACATATCAAAAGATTAGACGTCGGGCTGGAGGATCGGTCGACATGTTAGTAGAAGGCTTCATGTTGTGAATTCGGGCATCGGGCCAAGGATCGGACATTGCGCTAAGGAGATTGGAAGTTACGGGTGTCAATATGTCGATTAAGTAATACACCGAAGGAGAGAACGATGTGCTGAAGGATCGGACGAAACGTTGGAAAAACCAATGATATACCAGACAACACATGATTTGTGCTTTATAATAATTTGTCTAGATCAAATTAGTTTAGGTCGTAATTGAGTTGGTTTAGAATGTAATTAAGCCAACTCAATTAGGGGCCAATTAGGCCCGAATTGGGGCTATTTTGTGTGACACTCCAATTAGTCCCACATACTAGATCGGCTTTGATACCAAATGTCATGACCCAAGTTTGATAGGCTAACTGACTAATAACTCCATTTGGTCCAAACCACTGACCAAAATGCTTAAGCTGGAGTTAACATAGTACACTCATCAAACCCTTATAAGCCAGCCAATCTTAGTCTTTGCCCACTTCCGATGTGGGACTAATTAGGATGTCACAATCATCCCCACTCAATTTGCTTGACGTCCTCATCAAGGCCCAACAGAACCTAGATCGAACCCTAGCATAGTGCATGTGAGGTTTAGCCTAGTGGTAGCTCCACGTCGTGATGAGTTCTTTGACTCTATCTACGGGTAGCCCTTTCCTACTCGAGCCCTCTCACCCTTCCCTTATACTAGGTCGGCTCTGATACCAAATGTCACGACCTGAGCCTGATGGGCTAACTGGCCTATCAACTTCGTCTGGTCTAAACCACTGACCAAAATGCTTAAACTGAAATTAATAGTAGTACACTCATTAGATCCTTATAAGCCAATCTTAATCTTGCCCACTTCTGATGTGAGACTAATCAGGGGTGTTACATTCAGTGTCCTCTTTACTTCTTTAATAAAATAAGGCTTCGCGCTACTCACACTAATGTGGTTTATGTAAACACAGACTGTTTCAAGACAAGAAACCGATATGTTCTCTGACCAAAACCTCTACCAAGCTGTAAAAGCATTCCATGTAGACATCAAAGTTCCTAAATTTGGCCGAATGAGCAAGCATATCTCATATTTTATCTGTATTAGTAACTCAGGTTCTACCGTTTATGTTGAATTAAAAGTTCCCTTTTAGTCTTCCTTGTCATCTTCTTAGACAGTAGACACCGATCTATATTAATTTCAGAACTCTTTTCTGATGTAAGTTCGCAAGCAACACTCATCAAAACACAAAAAGTGATCTGATACAGTGCATAACGCCGACTGTGTATAAATTTTAATGATTAATTAAAAAAAATCCCAACTGCAAATAAATTGCATCAAGATTACTTTCTGAAGAATCATCATCATAATTGTCAGGCAAAAACACAACTGAATAATTAAAAACAATAATCAGAAAAGTAAAGAAATAACCATTTAATGATTTACCATCAACAGAAGTAATTGTGCTAATCTTCCCTGTTTATTGCTTTTTACACATAAAAATTCTGAAATTAGTGGCTCAATCACCAGTAAGAATTCTAGTAAACAAAAGAAAGAAAACAGGAAGATATATATACATGTGTATATATACATACACATATGTATGTATGTATGTATGTATGTATATATATATGTGTATATATATATGTGTATACATATGTGTATACATATGTATATATATAAATGTATACATGTATATACATATACGTATGTATACATATGTATATACAGTATATGCATATGTATATACTGTTTATTGAAGTATACATACGTATGTATATATATATACATAAATATACATATATATATTTGTATGTGTATATATATATATGTATATATATGTATATGTATATATATATATATATATATATTTAACAAAAGTTTTTCAAATTGGTGATTTTAACGAAAGCACTAATTCACCCCCTCTTAATGTCGACTCGATCCTAACAATTAGTATCAAAGCTACATTTTTCTCATTTAGTTCAACACCCAAAAGAAATAACTCTTTTTAGCTTTCAAAAAAGTCACTATATCATTCGTCCTCCTTTGTTTAATGGAACAAACTACACTTATTGAAAAACTCGGATGAGAGTTTTTTTGCTTTCGTTGAATCTCAATTTATGGAATATTATTGAAAACGGATTTCAAAAGTCTTCTTTCCAATAAACGATTGGAATGATTTGAAGAAAAAGAAAACTTTCTTTTTTAACGTCAAAGGTATGAATACTTTATTTTATGCTTTGAATAAAAATAAATTCAATCGAGTTTCTATTTGCGAAATAGCTTGAGATTTGACACACACTTGAAATCACACATGAAGATACTAGTAGAGTTAAAGATTCAAAAATTAATCTTTTAATGTATGATTTTAAATTATTTCGAATGAAACCAAACGAAACTATCGTTGACATATACACCCATTTTACGGATGTTATCAATAGTTTGAAAGCACTTGATAAATATTTTTTAAAATTTGAACTTGTTAATAAAATACTAAGATCCCTTCCAAAAAGTTGAAATCCAAAAGTAACGGCAATACAAGAGACAAACAATTTAAATAAATTTTTACTTAAAGAACTTTTCGGGTCTTTGATGATCTATAAAATGACTTATGTGGCACATGACGAACTTAAAAATAACCTTCCAAAGAACATGAAGGATTTTGTACTTAGAATAAAAGAAGACAACTCGAGCAAAAGCTCAAGTGATAATGACATAAAACTCCTCATAAGTAAATTTATAAAATTTATAAAACATGAAACTAATAATACAAATGAACATAAAAAGAAAAAGTTGCCAAAGAATAAGAAAACACTCAAGGTGACTTGGAACAAAATGAGTACATCCAAAGACGAAAAGCAAACCGATGAAGATAAAGTGGCAAACTTCACTTTGATGACTCTCAACAATGAGGTAAACAACTCAAACGAAACTCCTTTATTTTATTATAAAATTACTTGATGCTTTTCGTGAGTTATTTTTAAACTAGTTAGTAAAACATAAAAAAATATAAAAAAATTATCATGCTTCTTTTTCTAGTGATTTAAAAAAAATTAAAAATTTGAGTATGACAATTACATGTTAACTCCTAACACTAACCATGAAAAGTTAGATTCACTTTAAAAAAAAAAATACATTACTACAACAAACAAAATGATTTTAATTGAAAATATCTTATGTTCAATGAAATCATACTTGATGTTTTAATGATGTAATGATATAATGAAAATGTTAAAAGGTTTAGTAACATACTTGATGATTTTATAATGTATGAGGATTTGAAGTAATGATGATTTAAAATCATATATTTTGGAATTATGTGTTACACTTTTTGATCTTGATGATTTTTGTGATAAATCTTACTCTTTCGATTTTTAACGATGATTTATGTTTTGTTTGGGATAAAAAAAACAAAGACATGCTTGTATGAAATCAATCACATGAATTGAAATAAATAAAAAGGGAATGTATTTTGAAAATTTCTCTATCTTATCGATTTTTCAATAAGAAATTGATAAATCTATTTTATATCATTTTGAATATTTTGAAAGTGATTTTAATGATTTGATGATTTAAATTTAAATAAATATTATCTAAATGAATGATGATTTCTCTCTTGATTTCTTAGAATTATAACTTGTGATTTTTTTTTATATGAATCATGATCTTAATAACTTAGAGATTTTTTTATATATAAACAAGATCTTTTATTCTCCTATGTTCCTTTTTGCTAAAGAAGAAGTTCATCCAAATAAATTTTGATTCTTTTACTTGATATTTGTAAATTGAGATTTATTATGAATCAAGATTTTTCATATTTTTTTCTCTTATAATTCTTTTTGCTATTCACTAAAGAGGAGACTTATCCTAATAAACCATGATATGCCACTTGACATCTTGATAATTTATGACTTAAGTTTTGTTATTTACAAATTCTTTATATTTATGGTTGTATACCTTATATGATGCTTAAAGCATTGATGTTGGAAGGAAATGAATTGTACCATTGTTTTATTTCCCTCTTCTTCTTTCTTACAATGACCAAGGGGAGTAAGAAAATTACTAGCTTGAATATTAAATCTCCCAAATGCATAAACTCTTCTTATACATTTTTCGGATCATGATCTTGATTTATTGATTTTTATGACTATTTGCTAGCTTGCACATTGTAAAAGGAAGTAAAACTTGCTAGCTTACACATCGCAAAGAAAAGCAAACTTGCTAGCATGCTCATCTTAAAATAGAAGCAAAGTTTGCTCACTTGCATATTTTAAAAAGATGCAAAGACATGCTCTCTTGTATGATGATATATGCAATGATGCTTCAAAAATATGAAACTATGTTTATAATATAATGATTTGAAATTTTATCTAAAAAACTTGCTAGTTGCACTTCTTCTTTTTATTGATGACAAAGGGGGAGAAGTTATGATGACAATTATGCATGGAATGATGTATTGAAATTTTGATTATGCATGATTTTATGATGACATGTTGCTTGGATTCATATTTATTTCTGAATTTACGTTTCTATCAATATGACATATTGATAGGGGGAGTTTAGTTTAAACTCCATCATAAATTGGTTGTCATCATCAAAAAGGGAGAGATTGTTGAATCTCGGACTTTAATGATGAAATCAATTGATGTGTTTATGACATAATCTGCATTTTGAGTAACACAGGACTAGCTTCGATCAGGAGAGACAAATTGATTAAAGCAGGAGGAATCAGATGTTGGGTCGGAGTTGAACATATCAAAAGATTAGACGTCGGGCTGGAGGATCGGTCGACATGTTAGTAGAAGGCTTCATGTTGTGAATTCGGGCATCGGGCCAAGGATCGGACATTGCGCTAAGGAGATTGGAAGTTACGGGTGTCAATATGTCGATTAAGTAATACACCGAAGGAGAGAACGATGTGCTGAAGGATCGGACGAAACGTTGGAAAAACCAATGATATACCAGACAACACATGATTTGTGCTTTATAATAATTTGTCTAGATCAAATTAGTTTAGGTCGTAATTGAGTTGGTTTAGAATGTAATTAAGCCAACTCAATTAGGGGCCAATTAGGCCCGAATTGGGGCTATTTTGTGTGACACTCCAATTAGTCCCACATACTAGATCGGCTTTGATACCAAATGTCATGACCCAAGTTTGATAGGCTAACTGACTAATAACTCCATTTGGTCCAAACCACTGACCAAAATGCTTAAGCTGGAGTTAACATAGTACACTCATCAAACCCTTATAAGCCAGCCAATCTTAGTCTTTGCCCACTTCCGATGTGGGACTAATTAGGATGTCACAATCATCCCCACTCAATTTGCTTGACGTCCTCATCAAGGCCCAACAGAACCTAGATCGAACCCTAGCATAGTGCATGTGAGGTTTAGCCTAGTGGTAGCTCCACGTCGTGATGAGTTCTTTGACTCTATCTACGGGTAGCCCTTTCCTACTCGAGCCCTCTCACCCTTCCCTTATACTAGGTCGGCTCTGATACCAAATGTCACGACCTGAGTCTGATAGGCTAACTGGCCAATAACTCTATTTGGTCCAAACCACTAACCAAAATTCTTAAGCTGGAGTTAACGTAATACACTCATCAGACCCTTGAAGCTAGCCAATCTTAGTCTTTGCCCACTTCTAATATGGGACTAATTGAGGTGTCACATTTTGGGCCGACAGAAAGGCCCATTCAGTGACCCAAAAGTTGGGTCAAGCAGTGGCACCACTAGTGGCTCAGTTTTTGAGACACTGTCTCCAAGACTGTGCTAGGTGGTAGCATCGCCAGACTGGGCGATGGTATCGGCCAGTGTCATGCAGTGGTACCGCTCAAACACAGTCTCCCAAACTGTGTCAAGCGATAGTACCACCCAATGTTAATGTTGCAAGCGGTGGTACCACCCAGCATAGGCGATTGTACCGCCAGGACCCGGAAAACCCGAGATGATACCTTTTTTTGCTTCAATTTTGAAGCCATTTTGGGTCTATAAATACCCCAGCTATTCTTGTATGGTAAAACAAGAATTGAGCATGAAATTGAGTTGAAAAATGGGGAAAGAATACTTGAAAGAAATTGGGAAACTCTCTTAGGATTTAGGATCACTTCTTCCTAGTATTTAAAAGTTCATCTAAAGAGAGAATCGAGGTCTGAGAAAGAGAGGCTTGTAAGGGTTGTCTCCTAAACCCGTGAAAAGGAGAAAGAGTATAAAAGGGTAGTTGATCTTCACCCGTTGAAAGAATATAGGTAGTGGAAGCCGGTAGCCTCGAGTGAAAAGAAATCGGGAGTGGATGTAGGTCATGACATCCGAACCACTATAAAAATCTGGTTTACATTTCTATTTTGCTCTTTACTTTCACTACGCTTCCGTATACTTTCAAGTTTAACATCTTTCCGAAACGATTTTATCGAACGAGATTTTCGACTCGATGTGATTCTTATCACTGCACTAATTCACCCCCTCCCCCCCTCTTAGTGCTGACTGGATCATAACAATTTCAAAAGAGTGAACAACATGTAAAAACTTTGAAGATATGCCAGATGAGTGGTTAATAAGTCAAGGTCTTATCGAGGTAATTTTAGATTAATTTAAGTCGGTATTAGGTTAAAACATAGCTCACTTATTATGAAAGCTATTGGGCTTAAAGTTGAGCCAAATTTGGGTTATTAAAAGGCCAAACACATGAATTAAACTACCTAGGGTAGTGGTAGTACCATTAAAGTCAAGTTTTGTGGTATCGTATCAAAAATTATGATGGTAGAATCATCGATGTCTAGTATTACAAGTACATATAAAATTTATAATAGTAGTACCATAAAAATCTAGTATTTCGGCTTATATCAAAAATTTAGATTAAAGTACCATAGGAGTCTAATATTGCAACTCCATTTCAAAGATTAATATGGTAGTATCGTCCGAAGTTGATAGTAATATTGCTCGCATCCTAAAATATTAATAATTTTAATTTTTCACTCCACTTTGAAAGCTTTTTAGGGATATAAATGTCTCACTCAGATTTAGTTAATAAAGTATTCATTGCTGATATTGTGAAGTATGTAGCTATCTCTTAAAGCATTGTTTGAGTCTCCACTCTCTTGTGTGTAGATGTAATTATAAATGCCTAAAAAATAGTGAGCGTGAATGTTCTCTCCTAAGCCTAAAAAAAGAGAAAGTTGAAACAAAGATTGTTGAGGTTTGTCCATTGAAAAAAAGATTGGTAGTGAAAGTCGATGACCTCGAGGAAAAATGAATTAAGAGTGGACGCATGTCAAAAAGATCGAATCATTATAAAGTGATACTTTATATCTTTTCTCTTGTCTATGATGTTTGCTCGTGATCATTCCTTTGTTTTTATACTCGTACTTCATAATTGATGGAATCGAATTCGATATGTGTTTTTTTTTATCAAATTTTATGGTTAAAATTTGTTACAAAATTCTATTGTTAAGATCCTAACATGATCAGGATATAGAAATGGTGGTAGTTGATGGCTTTAGAAAGTTTATTTTGAATCAAACTCTTTTGTTCTCGTCAGGATGCTGTAGAAAAAGACTCTTGTGCTTTGGGTTGTGCAAAATATTGTCCAAAGTATTTGATCAACATTGTTCATATTTGACTGATTCAAATTCTCTCATGTCTTCAGAGAACAAAATAAGACGGTCAATTGACTGCCTAGATTTGCTAGGGAGTAAGAAGCATCTATTTTTTTGTTTGTTTATAGAGGAGACTCGCCCTCTCGGTTGGATTTTGTGTTCCCCTATGATGCCAGGGGCATCTTTTATACTTCGGTGATATAGTACTACAAGCTTTCTGTTTTTTGAAAACAAAAATCATTACAGTTCTTGCTAGCTCTTAGAATTCAATATTTTTGGACAAGGATCAGCAGTTTGGCCATGTCAACCTCCCCCTTCAACTTGCCGTTAGTGGTTTATCCGAAAAAGTAGAAAAAGAGTCGACACAGATCCAATACAAACACAATGCAATTTTTAATTTAAAACATGTGTATTATGAGGTGGTACGTGTTTTGACCATCACTTCATTTGAAGGACACACATCTTGTGCTTCTTCTGACTAGCGCAAAACAAAATTGAATTGTGTTATATATATATATATATATATA
>LVTN01001240.1:25654-58260 GCA_001649415.1 Musa itinerans
ATATATATATATCAAATTGTCAATTAGATTTGCTATAAGATTTGAGGGAAATCTGACTCGTCAGCCGTGTACCTACGCACGAGGAATGGCTTGTGACTCCTCCTCATCGACCATAGACAAGAAAGCCAAAAAAAACTGCGCCCGATGTGTGATTACTATCGCTTGTGTGCGTTAGTTTTATCTTTCCGTTCAGCAACCTCATACTTAAAACTCATATCATTTATGACAAGCCTCTTCCTTAACTAAATCTGCTTGATAAAAATCTGACAATACACGAGCATTTTTTGATACCCATATTATAAAACAATGTGCGCTTACACCAACCACACTCCAAAGACCTTAGGAAAATTTCAGATGCAAGAACAGAAACGAACAGATTCGTAGAAGAAGAAAAACGAATTATTGTCCAATAATTCATCACGAGTTGCGAAATAAATGTTTTACCTCCTAGAATGAGTTTCTCAATTATGAACTCCTCCACTGAAGCTCGACTTGAATGCGGCCATTTCTGGAGTCAATAAGATGATATTTCTCATTGATTCTCTTATTGGTGACGGCATCTGCAACGTTGATGACCACATATCCCAGCATTTCCTGAGGACTTCAATGTAAGTCTCCAGAAGCAAGCATCAAAAATTAATAATGCCTATCGATTATTAAGAAAGATCAACATGGCAATTAGTATACTTGTCTCATATTTTCATTAACTTATTGAGGCTAATCTACTGATCCTAATAGCACTTGTACCTTAGAATGGATTCCAATACTTGGGGGCTTACTAAGAACCTCCACATGCATCTTATCATTTGTGGGTGGCTCCTCGCACATGAACTGGAACTCCTCTTCCCATCGTGGATCTCTGTTCTTCTTGAGGCACTGCACCGATCACAACGACAAGTCACCTTGTGCATTCTCGATATGGAGCGTTCATAACGAAAGCTCAATAGAACGTGAGGCTACAGCACCCTCGATCCTCGAGTTACCTTGGTCTTCTTCTCCTCTCCTCTGAAAAGGATCCGGACATAGGGATTGGTATGGTGCTTCCCCTCTAGATCTTGAGCTTCGTGTACGATAACCACGAGCAAACCACCACCTGCGGGAGTGCCTACTGGAGGCTTTTCGATCTCACCGTCATCGTCGCTGATATCGTTGGCAACCTCCCCTTCCTTGAAAGGCCTATATGTGACCTCGAGAACGATCTGTCCACGCGACTTGTCGTTTTGAGGATCATTGGGATCCAGGTTTTTGAGCAAGTCAAGCGTGAGAGATTTAGTCTCGTCAGGGGTAAGATCCTTCAACGGGATAGAATTCATGCCCATCTTATCATGTTTTCCAACCTAGAGGGGAAGAATGCATTCGTATCTCGATCAGCACGTACAGACCAAAACATTACTACACTACAACTCCCGATAGTTAAAAGAGGCAATAAATACTACCTGTTCCCAGTCATAGACACTGAGCTCCAGAGCTTGAGATTCTGGTTCCTTGACGACCAACTTGAATTCCTCGTTCCACTCAGGGTTCAGGTTGCTACGCTTCACAGTGGTTTTCTTTGATGGAAGATTGTCGTCTGAAAGCTTTAGTTTTACGTATGGATCAGACTTACCCAACAGATCTTTTTTCTTCAGTTTATACGCCCGGACGACATTCACATTTAGAATACCGGTTGGCTTCTTCAGAGCTCTGCAAAAAAGCACATCGAAGATGCTTCATAAGACTAGTGAGTTTGAAATGTGAAGATAATAATAATAATGGTATAATAGCAGGTAAAAGAATCTTGCAAACCCCACCGCGTTGGGTCCATAATTGCCACTTGCAGTGTTTTAGGCCATAGATACATGTTGGCGACATGTTTCTTAATCGTCTCCTGCAGAGGACAAAAAAAAAAAAAAAAAAAAAAAAAAAATGTACATCAGAAACAGAGGAAATAGATAAAAAGGCATAAACAGCCAACCTGAATAAACAACAACGTATCTCGAACGACAGATGCATAGATCAATTACACTGGCAGTAATGTATATATGCATGGGAATAATCTAACGTTTATGGACTCGTCAGGAACAGCGAAACACCTGAACAAATCTGTAAAGACCAGGTATCGACATAAGATCGGCTCCCAGAAGCTTTAATCCAAAATCAACATGTGGCTGCAAGAGATGAAAATATGGTTGGGGGAGTGACTGACTGACTGACTAGAGCTCGTAAATTCATCAAACGTGAGTCGCTACTTGTCGTTCACCTTCTCCATGAGCGATACAAGGATCTTTGCAAAACAAGGGAAATTGGGGACGAGTGGCTTCAATGTGATGCGTGGTATAGCAAAGACTTGTAAGTCTATTACCTGAAAAGGCTTGGAAATTTGGGAAAAAAATGTTACAAGTAAGACTACCATCTATTTGGGACGAGTGACAAATGTTGTGCATGCATGCGCTTAAGCAAAAAAAATTTAGCTTGAATTTTTTTCTTACAAAAATGGACATCGAATACCCAACCCAAACCTGTGCGCTTGCTTTTAGTCCGAATGCCTTGACCACAACAGTGACGTTAGGATTTCCAGCCCATTTGAGTGATGGTTCCATGATTAGTTCCTTTTCGTCCGTGGTGTAAACTTTCATTCCTGCAACATAACATCATGTGTCAGATTTCATATGACCGGAGAAAAAATAGGTTACCTATTTCTAGAGAGAGAATCTGAGATCACTGTCGAATGTCTGATATTACCCGAAAAGGGGACCGACTAGCTTACTTAGAACAGTCGAGTAAAAATGAGAGGACCACTAACCTTGAAAAGTAGGTGGCAGAGTACCTAATGTGAGGGTTTCAAATTCAACCGACTCCATCTTGAACTTGGCAGTGTTCTCAGCGATAATTGGTTTTGCAATCTCTTTCGCAGTTTTGCATATTGCCTGCACAACAACTGTTTAGGTAAAGCACCGAATCAAAAAAGAAGAGAAGGAACTCGAGGAGGAGCTGC
Organism: Musa itinerans; assembly: GCA_001649415.1. Classification (NCBI taxonomy): domain Eukaryota; kingdom Viridiplantae; phylum Streptophyta; class Magnoliopsida; order Zingiberales; family Musaceae; genus Musa; species Musa itinerans. The sequence continues at coordinate 28,629 of LVTN01001240.1, forward strand.
TGCCATTGGATCCTCCAAATACTCGAGGAATTTGCTGAGATTCCAAAGACTAGTCACCTTGTCAAGATACGGCCACATATGCTCGAGAAACTTGTTTAGCCAGTCGATCTTCCAAGGACAAAATCGAAACGAGTTTAGTTTCCAAAAGCGGTTCTGTAGACTACACACATCATAAATATGAACCAGAATCGGTGTTGTTTCTTTACTCGATCGAAGTCTGGATTTTTCACCCACAGAGGAATTTCAGGAAACATGTGCTCCAGTGATTTTGCATCTTGTTCAAATAGCGGTCGGATTTCAGGATCCTGAGTATGTGTTCTTACCATATTACCAGGATGACAAAAAACGGTAACATCTAGTCGTCTATCAGAAAATAATAAGATTGTGATGTTGATCGACAATGCAAAAAACAAAAAAAAATGTCCCTGCGCTGCAATTTGGATGATCTGAAGACGCATAAATAATTAACCACAACTCTTAAGATTTATTTGGACGATCTGAAGATACATCATGCAATTCTTATACTCCAATGTATGGGTATCTATTGGCGGAGGCATAACGAGGACATCGACTAAGAACCCCTAAAGGGGGAGGGGGGTCATGGATATTATCACATTCATTATAAGCAAGCATATCACGAAGCCGAACTATGCCGCCATAATACAAAACTTAACGGCGGTGGCAAAAGCATCAGAGAAATTTATATGATCCAAATTTCTGGGTAAATTCGAAAAGATTAGAGAGGGATTTCTTTTCTTTCATAAAATGGGAAAGCTAAAACAATTCTCCAGCGCTCTTCATCTGCTAAGGTGAAAAATAAAATAAAAGGAACAAACTGCCACAATTCGCAGCGGCAACAAATCCTCTCGAGAAGAGAAGTCGATCGATCGAGAAAACGTGAAGAACCGCCAAAAAGGCCACCGTCAAAGAGCGGAGAAATATCAAAATCATACCTTGACATCCGTGGGCTGGAAGTAGATGAAGAGGTAGTAACCGATGACCAGCCCGACGGCGATCCCAATTCCGAAGCCGAAGAAACCTAACACGGAGCTGAAGAATCCCATCTCCGATGTCTTCTACAGAAGCTCAACGGACGCGGAGGCGCGAAGGAACGCTCAAAGCAGAACGAAAGAAAGAAAAAGGGGAAAAAAAATCCCACCCTTCCGCACTGTGATCACCGAATCACCTAAATCTCCTTCTCCTCCGATCCGAACCAAGCAATCGAGAAGAGGAAGACTCCGAAGAAGAAACAGTCGGGAGAAAGGGAGAGGAGAGAATAGGATACAGAGAAGTATCTACGTTTCCAACGCCGAGCGGGAATTAGTGGCAGCCGCAAAAGAGGGAAGAGCAGCGTGTGTGCACGCGCCTGTGTCGTCGGTAACGCCCGGCTGCATGGAGCTCGGAAACCACTGCCCGTTACAGTCACCACCGCCACACTTCTTTTATTCTCTCTGACTCCCTAATCCACCCATTTATCTGCTAAGTGTCATTATTCTGCACCAAATTTACGTACAGAACTTTGTAATGTCTGGTGAACGGTTACTTCCGTTGGGTGTCGTGGAGGGATGCCATGCTTTCTCCGCACTAAAAGATGACCGGAGTAGGGAAGGACGGTGGCGTGGACACGTTTGGGTCAAACGGACCCTCCGTTTCCCGGGTGGAAATAGAGTCCTTTACATTCGGACATCTGCTGTAACGGACTCTAACGGCCTCATGACTACTTCTGATCCGTGGATGGAGACGAGCGATGTGGATGGATGGATGGAGCTGCAGGTGTCAATGTCAAAATTTTTAGGTAATTTATCAGAATCAGTTTGATTGGATTTTACTCTATTTTTTAAAGATTTTATCCTTCTTTTTTTTTTAATCAATCAGACCAGACCGATTCAACTAAGTTTTAGTTATTTGATTTGGTCCATTTGAATTTAATTGTCATTTGACTAATTAAAGGATGGATATTTTCGTCAAGTTTTTTGGGCATTCGATGCATGTTTGCACTATTTTATGCAATAAATTCATCTGGTTATCGACATAAAAATAACACATTTATTTGAAAAATTCTTCGATGTTTTGATGATGGCGATCGCTATTGATGGTTCTAATAAGTTATTTCCTATTGTATTTAGAGTAAGGGAATGATTGGTGTGCACTATGATTTTTTAAGTATTATCAATGATAGAATTATCAAAATTCTTATAGTAGTAAAGGAAATATTTCCAAAGACACATTACAGTGGCTATTCTTTTGAAGAGTTTAATAAGTGCATACACAATAGGGAAGTGGCTAGAATTTTTTGGGTTAGCACAAGAGCACCTACTAAGTTTAATTTTAATGAATGTATGTGAAAAATAATAGAAAAACATATCAAAAGTTATCATTAGATTTCAGAATTAGACAGAGAGAAATAGGCTACTAAATTTTTTATAGGATGATGGTATGTAATGTTAACAACAAATAGTTCCAAAAATATAAATTCGCTAAAGGATGTTTTCAGACTTCTAATAACATATACGATGGAGATAATAATGACAGTTATCGAGTGATTTTATTTACATCGTTATATTGCCAATGCTATCACTAATATCAAAGTTAAAATAAGACTCGATTCTATGTTGTTCATCCTCATTCGAGTGATATGGTTCAAGTCTAAACATCTACAAAGATAATTATAATAGATTTAAAAAAGAGAATCTATTCATAACTATGTTTTGATATTTCTAGTATGCTATACTCTTATGTAATAGCTACTTTTAGGATTTTGAACTCCAATTAATATCAATAATGTGATGATTATTTTTAGCATAATATTTATAGAACGATACCATCTTCCCAACAAGAAGCAAGTAATATTAGATTAAAAAAAATAGACTATAAGATTAGCTTGCCTTCGAAGAGTGTAAAAGTAGTCAAGAAATAAAGCAAGGATAAAATCAAGGCATGATGGCAAGAACTCTAAAGGGTATTCGAGGTGTCAATAATTAAGTTACAGTTAATAGTCATGCAATTATGAAGTAATGTGGTATCTTTAGTCTTTTGCTATACCCTAATTTTGGTCATTCTTTGTTGTCTACATTGGCTATGAGAGATGACTTTTTTATGTATAGTATACCTATATAAGTATACATATATAAGTTTTTAGCAAATGCATCATAACACTATTAAACATTGTAAACTGTTGATAATTTGAGTCTAAAGTTATCGTTTTATAATTGATGTTACAATCCTTATTGTAATTGTGTTTTAATTGTGTTTTGAGAGTGGATTTTAATTGAGATCATGTTTTTGTTGAGATACAAATGGGATAGGAGAAGATCATAATGTGTCAAATTTTATTAATTATACTAAAATCCTTAAAAATAAGAAAAATATTATTAACTGATATAAAATTATATTTTCTGGAGAAGTTTGGATTAATTTATGAGATAGGATTAAAATCTTATATTCAGATCATAATATACCAAATTTCATTAATTATGCTAATTTTAAAAAAAAATACTATTAATCAATTTAGAATCATGTCATAGTAGTTGTGGAGAAGTTTATATTGGTATGGTGAAATGTAATTTGAGTTATACTTGATTTATGAATGAAACAAGATTATAATCTTATATTGACATGTCAAATTTTATCAATTATGCTATTTTTTTTAAAAATAGTGCTACTAATCGACTTAGAATCATGACACAATAGTTCTAAAAAAGTTTTTAGCAAATGCATCATAACATTATTAAACATTGTAAACTGTTGATAATTTGAGTCTAAAGTTATCATTTTATAATTGATGTTACAATCCTTGTTGTAATTATGTTTTAGTTGTGTTTTGAGAGTGGATTTTAATTGAGATCATGTTTTTGTTGAGATACAAATGGGATAGGAGTGGACCACAATGTGTCAAAATTTTTAATTATACTAAAATCTTTAAAAACATAAAATATTATTAATTGATATAAAATTATATTTTCTAGAGAAGTTTGGATTAATTTATGAGATAGGATTAAAATCTTATATTCAAATCATAATATTCCAAATTCCGTTAATTATGCTATTTTTTTTTTAAAGTACTAGTAATCAATTTAGAATCTTGTCATAGTAGTTCTGGAGAAGTTTACATTCGGATGGTGAAATGTAACTCGAGTTATACTTGATTTACGAATGAGACAAGATTATAATCTTATATTTGGATTATGACATGTCAAATTTTATTAATTATGTCATTTTTTTTAAAAAAGTGCTTCTAATCGACTTAGAATCATGACATAATAGTTCTAAAAAAAGTTTTGTTTAGTTTGGTGAAATGTAATTCAAGTTACACTGGATTAGAATCTTCAAATAAAAAAGTATCAAATTTTATTAATTATATTAAAATTAAAAAAAGATAAGTACTACTAGACTTAAAATCATATTAGTTGCACTCAAGTTACAAATAGATAGTATTAGAATCTTACATTAGAATCACAACATGCTAAATTCTATTAATTATATTAAAATACTTTAAAAAATACTACTAATCTATATATAATCATGTCATATTAGTTTTGGAGACGTTTGGATTAATTTGGTAAGAATTCAATAAGTTACACTCTAATAAGGATAATCATGTCTCGTTCCAGCTCATCCACCATGAAAGTAGACACCTAAGTAGGACTTTGAGTCATCAGCTCCTCGACGATGCCACATCATGAGTGCACCTTAATCTGCCCTACATTAATGGTTGGTGGCATAGTACACAACCTTAATAATCCTTCCTATCAGACGAAGGACGAGAAGACCATTCCCTACTTATACAAAAGAAGGAGGTCTGACCATAGGGTGATAGCCTCGACAATCCATCAAACACAGCCCATTAACAAATTGCTTGCCTTAACTCCTTCGTCTCACCAGGATTATAGGACGAGAGGATAGAGAAAAATTTTTACTATCATGATCAATCAGTTAACCTGATCTTATCTTCGATCAACTAATACAAAAGTTAGTCAGCCCAACCAAGCACCCAAGTATAAAAGCTTCCCACAGCTCATGTTGAAGGGAGGAGGGGAAGCTCCTAGTGCCAACCCGTTGTGCAGGATCATTGGCACCCAAGAAATGGTCCCACTACCAGAAGGCAACCCGACGACCGAAAAAGGACCATGTAGCCAAGAAGACTTCAATCCCTCTACTTGGCCTCACCACTCCCGGGCCAAAGCATCCCCGACAGACGACCTCCCACACGGACCTCTTACGTTGGTTCACCATATCAACAGCCCCACATTAGTTTAGAGGAGATGCAAGGATGGACTTATATCTTCGGTAGTAAACCAATTGGACTAATTTACCAATCGATAGTACTCGTGATACCATCACACTCGATCATGGATTCCACATAGAAAAAATTTTATTTCAATATTTAATCACTATTAAATCTAAAAAATAGATAAAGTAATAGTAACATATTATAATCATGGTGTAATAGTTTTGAAGAAGTTTAGATAAGTTTGATGAAAATTCAACAAGTTACACTTAAATTATATTCGATCATAGATTTCACATAGAAAATTCTCTATTTTAAAATTTAATTATCCTAAAATCATATAGAAAATAAAAAAGTAATACTAAATATATTATAATCATGTCATGATAATTCTAGAGAAGTCTAAATAAATTTGGTAAAAATTCAACAAATTACACTCGATCACAAATAACCCAAAATTATCATATTTCAAAACTAATCACCCTAAAATCATATAAAAATGAAAAAAAAATACTAGACATATTAGAATATGTCATGGTAGTTCTAGAGAAGCATTTGCAATTTACAATTAAAAGCGGAAACACGTCCCTTTGGGTAAATTTATTTCTTTGTCCATCAACAAGTGATCAATCTATTTCATCAAGAATACTGTGTAATTGTTCTTACGAAATATATTAATCAATTAGTACAATAATTACTATAATTTATCAATATGAATGAATAAAACATTTACTATCTTACTGGTTTACAATTAGTACGATCCGTCTTGCTGAAAACATTTCACCACTTTAATCTTTCATCCTTTACTGACAATCTTCTATGAAATACTGGGATGGATGTGATCTAAATTAACAGGGGTTTTTAATAAAAATTTATACCTATTTTTAAACAAATAGACAGTTAATATTAAAAATATATGTCATTAGATAATAATTACATTAGAATCTTACCATTAATTTAAATATATTGAAATTTAATTTTTTTAGAGTTATACATCTTCTCTTGAAGATCTATCACCATAAGATAAGATGCCAATGGTTGTCACTAAATTGTAGGGCAAAAATATATCGTATGGAGCCATTAAAGGTGATTTTGTAATTGATATTGTAATTCTTCATCCCAAATGAACGATATGCTTACTGTAATTGAAAACAAAAGAAATTAATGGACAACATATAAATATACACTCCTTTTACCTCAAAAACACTCCACAAAAATAATGATAGCCAAAATTTTATTCTGGATTCTAGAACGCCACGACAAAGTATGGACTCATAAACATCTACAACCACTCTATCAATAAACTCACCCATATTTAATAATAACCTAAATGAATTGTATTTACACATAAATGTCTTTTCAAAACGTTGAACAATTTACACTACAAATAACAAATGATTATTCAATCAGTTATGATAAGCCTAATTCAACAACCAATTTATTTAGAATACTTATTATAAATTCTTCAGTTTTAAAACTAAATTGGTAAATATGTAAAATAAAAAAATATTAGTAAATATAATCAAACTAATTCTATTATGGATACAATTAGTTTCATCACCTTTGTTAAATTTTTTTTCAACCTCCCATAAGGCTAGACGATCATCTAGTTTATCTTCAGAAACCTTCAAAATGAACTTGTCATTGCTTCCCCCCTAATGTCATATATTCCTTTAGATAATTTCCTCTTCATAATAAAATATGGGTTGTGTTTTAAGGCTTGATATATTTTAATCCTATATAGCCTGTGGACATTTGTCAAAGTAGCCCTTGATTGATCTTTCCTAATGTTATGTGTGATAGAATATACTATCGAAGATAATATATCATTGTGGGAGTTATCTACTTTCTCGAGCTCAAAAGGTCACAAAATAGCAAAGTCTATTATCTTAAAAGTATCTTATGTAATCTTTTAATTTCATCCTCATAAATTTTTATGTTTGGCATATTCTTATTCTTCACTAATATATGTTTCCTACAAATAAAATAAAATATTAAATAAAGCACTATATTTCAAATATATAAATACAAAATATTAAATTATTATACCTCGATGATATTTTCAATCGGCATTAGATAGGGTATAGTAGAATTGGGAGTGAGCACTTACATACTTGCATAACAAGTATGTACAAAATTATAAAACACATGCCCTCAATTAAATAAAGTTATTTCCAAATGAATGACTCTTTACAAATAAATAGTTATCTTGTCTATGTTATCGACTTTAACTCTAACTCGATAATATTTCAATTGTTGATGCTCACGTAACCTCATCTCCATGATTAGGGATAATCCGAATAATGAGATGGAGTAAACATATCAACATATTTGCATAGACCTGTAAAAATATTAGCAAACATAATATTAAAAAATGATATGTATTTAGCTTATCATATATACATTCAAATGAGATGTAGCTTACTATCAAAACTGCTACACACCCTTTGAGATATTAAATCATCTTAGTACTATTATTCAGCTTTAATTTATTCATCTAAACAGTGATAGTTGAAATCTTAACAATGATGTAAGAAGAACAACCAGCCTCCAATTGTAGTTTATCAACGACTCCAAATCATCCATAAAAGATAGTAACATAAGGAGTAAAACATAATTTGTTTGACAAAATAAAATAGGAACAAAAATATTCAACCAACGAAAGTTGACGATGTTGACACTATCTTCTATATTTTGTTTATTCGATAGTTAATCTTTAAAGTATTTTTCAAAAATATAACCCAAAGTGTTTGCTTCAACATATATCATTTGTCTATGGTTTGAAACACCTAAAATCAAAGCAACATTACTTGGGCTAAAATCAAATGGGACATCACCAAACACAAAGGTGCATCCTACACTCTAGTGTTTCAAAATACTATAAAGGGTAGATTGATATATTGGAATGTTAAGAATATGTGTTATATGACCAAATGGTGTCCTCCTAAGTACATCTATATGCCACTGCCTAGCGAAAATGAAAATTATGTGGCCTCAACCAAATGTTGTCCTCAGAGAATTTGGCTTAAAATAAAAATACCTAAAACGGTTGATGTAATTTATATAGGGGTTAATATTGTAGGTGATAAGGCATGGGGTGGTGAAGGAGAGTGATAAAGACATCATCAACTTTACATTAAAAAAAAAAATTAATTAGCTACATATGACTTAAGTAATCAAATATATTATCTATCATAATTCCTTCATCTGTTTTATGATCCTAGAGTCGAAGGGATCAATATAATGGCATCATTCTATTTATAAACAAAAATAAATATTGTAAATAGGAGACATTATATCTAATGTTTAAGGGATAAAAACAAATTAATATAGACATATTATTACATGAAACATAACATGTAAGTTCAGCACCCTAAAGGAATTAAACTCGGAGCTAACTAAAGGAAAATATTGCAATCAAGCAAAATAACTAACTAAAGGAATTAAAATCAAAGCTTTATTCAAAGCAAATTAAAACCAAAACTTATACATTTATCAGAGAGATGAATCTTTTATTAGTTGTAAAAATGACTCTTTGATGGAGATGAGAGCTCCTAGGATGATGCTAATAATAATGCTAGATATCATAAGAAAGTAAGAAGCAATTTATCTACCTCAAGGAGATTATCAGTTCTTGTATGGACGTATAAGGTACATATCAAACTCAGTTCTATACGGTGAAATATTCCATAATTTGTGGGAAAGCATATCCATTTTATGTGTGCTTTATGGTTCATTCCAAAGAAGGCTATGCCATGATAGTGACTTTGGTTGGAGCCACAAGTCCTCCAATAAAAAGAGTTACTTAGAAAAGGCTTGATTACTTCTTATCACAGAATTGTTCATTATGGTATATCCCTACTCGGTGACCTGCTTCGAGTGCCTCCTGTACCACTTCCATCCAATTTCATTTCTTATTATTGAATTTGAGACTGCCTTCATCTCAGCTGTGAATCTTTGTTTGCAACACCAAACTAAGATAGTGACTACTTTATATCCCATCCCATGTCCTCGTTTCTCCCGTGGTAACATTGCCATTTAAACATCATTCTCCTAACTTATTGGAAGCAATTTAACTTTGTACAAAACAAGTATTAAATTAATTTTGGATATATCATTTTAGTACACTATGATCTAAACCCAAAAAGTACGGATATGTATATATGATTTATATTAAAACTCTAAATAAATTATCAGTGAGCATCCAAGTTGTTGGTTGTCAAACAAACTCACCAACCAAATAAACATCATTGGCTTGCTTCCCATTACTTATCGCTAGTCACAACACCATCGTTAGATGAAAAGAAATCATTATCGACAACGCCACTATTAGGAGCTTATTGTCGTTGCCTACAATAAGACTACACTCTTAGGACTCTAGCTAGGAAAGTCCTAATTAAGAGGGGCATTCATGTAAAACCTATCTAGCTGACCCCTATTAAAGAGGTGAAGAGACCGATTAGGGTTAGGAGGTTGTTTCTTAGATAAACATTAGGAGTTGTAAAAGAATATGAGTCTTGAGTAGGAGTCGTGAGTAAGAGTCTTGAGTAGGAGTCGTGAGTAAGAATCCTACTAAGAGTTGGGGTTTAGAAGCCCTATAAATAGTCATGTATTCATCCTCTTTTCTCAAGCAATAGATGAACCTTTTCTGTAGCCTTTGAGCAGCAACTTGGAGGAAGAAACCTCTATAGAGTTCCAAGGAGGCTGATCCCCTAAAGAGATCAACCCCAAACTTAGAATATGCAAGGGTTCTAACACTTGGTATTAGAGCAACATTCTTGGCATCTCGCTGCCCTTCCATAGCCATCCATCGGCCCTCCATAGCTGCCCAAAGCAATTCCTACAATTGCTTAAAAGATCATCATCGAATTCCATCGTCATCTCCACCACCGCGGATCATCCTTTGATCTCCCCGTAAATTGCAATAGGTTCTAGTTTTCTACCTTACTATTGTTGCAATTTAGTTATCCTTATTCAGCCATCCATCAACCTTCCATAGTCGCCTAAAGCAATTCCCACAATTGCTTAAAAGATCATCGCTGAATTCTGTCGTAATCTCCACCACCGCGGATCATTATTTGATCTCCCTGTGAATTATAACAGGTTCTGGTTTCGTATCTTACTGCTACTGCAATCTAGTTATCCTTATTCAAAAAAAAAAAAAAAAAACCTATATTACTGCATAAACTTTCGTCATAAAGTTTTCATCTCTACGACGAAAGATACATTGCAGAATTCCAACCGCATAGCAAGGTTTGTTTGATCTTGTTACTACAATTTTTCTACCCAAAATCTCTACAAAATTTTCATGACAGCTTTGACACTTCCTAATAGCAGATTTTCCTTTGGTTTTGTCAAAAAATTCTCAATATAAGCTATTGATCTTTTACGTCTAGGCCCTGATACACTTGAAAATCTATATTGCAGAATTCCAACCATGTAGCACAGTGTGTTTGATCTTACTACTGTGTTTTTTTCTGTCCAAATCTCTATAAAATTTTTACAACAGTCTTGACACTTCCTAACAGTAGATTTTCCTTTGGTTTTGTTAAAAAAATCTCAATATAAACTATTAATCTTTTACGTCCAAGCTGCTACACTTTAGATATAAAAATCTGTTGTAGTACCTTTCCGTGATCCTCAATTCTTTCGAACCTTCTACCACCCATGCCATTAACCCACCAACAGAAAAAAGACAGGGACATCTCTGATCTACAGGTATATGCTATGGCTTCTCAAGATCTAATTGATGCCAAATTTGAAGCATGAGAATCTCAGATTGAATCGCGCTTGGAGGACAAATTACGCGCTTTGTTTGTAGAATTCAAGATTGGACAACCGCCAAGTCCAACCAAATCTCAACAAGGAGAGAGTTTAGATAGACCTCCATCGAAGGAGGGACAGCCCTCAGACATACTTCAGCCACGCATGAGGGTGAACTTCTCGCGATGGGAAGAAGGAGACCCGGCGGGGTGGATTTCGCGCGCCGAACGTTACTTTCGCTACTACCGAACGTCGGATGATGCTATGGTGAAAATTACTATCATCCATCTTGAAGGAGATGCTATTCAATGGTAAAATTGGCTAGAATACAATCATGGGGCTCCGATGTTGAATCAATTTAAGAACGCACTGCTGAATCATTTCGGACCTACGGAGTATAAAAATATCGATGGCCAACTCACAAAGATTCGATAAACCTCTACGATTCAAGAGTACCAAACAGGTTTGAAAAGCTATCCTACCTTGCTCATGATTGGACTGATCATTAATTATTCTGAACATTCATCGAAGGACTCAAGCTAGAGATAAAAGGGGAGGTTAAGGCGCGGCAGCCCCATACCGTGACAACTATGATTTCTTTTGCCCGAATATAAGAAGAATGGCTCAACCAAGATGCTCAGAGGATGAGAACCTCTCCTAGGCCTATGGCATATAAATGTCCTACTCCCAGCCATCCTTCGTTGCCAAAAAATTTGATAAGAGAAGAACTACGTGACCAATCAGCAAAGAGTCTTTGTTGGCATTGTGACGAGTCGTGGAACCACGATCATCACTGCAAAAGGGGCCGCCTCCTACTGATTAAACCTCTTGAAGACATGGAGGAGGAGATCCAGGAGCATGAGGAAGAGGTCGTGAATAAAGAACAACAGCCAATTGATATTACAATGCATGCCCTTGCCGGTTACGCGAACTTGCAAACGATGAAAGTGGGAGGACTTCTAAAGCAATAACCTATCACCGTTCTTATTGACACCAAGAGCACCAATAATTTTATGAACAGCAAGGTTGCTGTCCGGATGGCCTTATCTATCGAGAATTACAGCAGGTTTAACGTTAATGTCACCGACGTACGAATTTTGAAGTGTGATCATAGGTGCCCGCGGGTGAAACTATTGCTGTAGGACCAAGAGATAATTGCATATTTCTTCATCCTCCCTCTTAATGATTATGAGGCTGTGCTTGACATCAAATGGCTGATAACATTATGTGATGTTTTGTGAAACTAATTATGAAATTTTACAGTAAAGGGAAACATGTGATACTACACGGGAAACATGGGGGCGACGTAACGATGATTTACACACAATGAATGGAGAAGGTTTTGCATAAAGCATGGAACAACTTTTTAGTACAACTTGAGCAGCAAACTAAGGGAGAGCCAACAGAATTTGAAAATCCAAACCTCCTTCCTTTGCTTGCTAAATTTTCAGATATATTTGATGAACCACGCAACCTACCTCCTACCCATTGGCATGATTATTGTATACCGATTCTTCCGGGAAAACCTCCAGCAAATACTTGGCCATATCAATATCCACATCTCTAAAAGGATGAAATAGAAATAATTATAAAAGAGATGCTTGAAATAGGAGTTATTAGGCCAAGTTGCAGCCCCTACTCTTCACCGGTACTCCTCGTACGAAAGAAGGACGAAACATTGCGATTGTACGTTGATTATTGAGCTCTCAACGACATAACAGTCAAGGACAAATATCATATTCCAATAGAAGATGAATTTATTGATGAATTAAAGGGAGCACGAGTCTTCACAAAGCTGGACCTTCAATCCAGGGATCAACAAATATGAGTGTGTGAAGAAGACATACCGAAAGTCGCCTTTTGAACACACAATGGCCACTACGAATTTTTGGTAATATCCTTTAGTCTCACCAATGCTCCCTCTACCTTTCAGAGCCTTATGAATGATATTTTTTGTAATTATCTTCGTAAGATTATGTTGGTTTTCCTGGACGATATCCTTATTTACAGCCCTTCTCTTGAAAGTCATTTTCAGCACTTACGACTTGTTTTGATGATTTTGTGAGAACATGTTCTTTTTGTCAAAAAATCAAAGTGCAGCTTTCTTCAACATAAGGTGAAATATCTGGGGCATATCATATCATAGGAAGGTGTGGTAGTGAACCATTCCAAAATTGAAGCAATGCAGAACTAGTCGACCCTGAGGAACATAAAATCGCTACATGACTTTCTCGGTTTAACAGGCTACTACCGTAAGTTCGTGAAAAACTATGGAAAGATCAGTGCACCCCTTACTACCTTACTGAAAAAAGATACTTTCCAATGGTCGGACAAAGCCACCACTACCTTCGACGAACTTAAAGCCGCAATGATGACAACGCCCATACTAGAGCTACTCGACTTCGACAAGACTTTTGTTATTGAAGCTGATGCCTCCGAAGTCGGAATTGGTATTGTACTAATGCAAGATGGCTATTTACAATAAGGAGATGCTCGCGATTGTGTATGCAATGGCCAAGTGGAGACCGTACTTGATCGGGCGACGCTTTCAAATCAAGGCCGACCATAAAAGCCTAAAATATTTCTTGGAGCAGAAGATATCTTTCCCCGAGAAGCAAAAATAAGTAACAAAGCTTCTTGGATATGATTATGAAATAACTTATAAAATGGGGAAAGAAAATGTTGTTGCAAATGCACTTTCGCAGCTACCCGAGCAAGCTAAATTTTCGGTCATTTCACTTCCGACCAGCGACTTCCTTGAGGATATTAAGAGGGAATGGCAGGAAGATCCGGAGACTAATACGATCAAAAAAAACTTGGAGGAAGCACCAAGCTCCGTGGCTCATTACAATTGGGACTCAATAGAATTGCGCTATAAGGGACGCATTGTGATTGTGATTGTGCCAAATTCTACTTGCATCTTCATGAGCAGATTTTGGACAGAGTTATTCCAGATGTAGGGCACTAAATTGAAAAGGAGTATGATGTATCACCCACAAACCGATGGCCAGACAGAAGTGGTGAATAGGTGCTTGGAGACATACCTCAGATGCTTCACTAGTGACCGGCCAAAAGAGTGGACAAAGTGGCTTCCCTGGGCTGAATGGTAGTATAATACAATTTATCATTCATCCACAAAATGTACTCCCTATGAGGATTTTGAAGCTTTCACCTCGGTTCTATGGACCTTACTAAATTTTGGAGCACATCGGAGGAGCTGTAGCGTATAGATTGGACTTATCCATCAGCTCCCGAATCCATCCAATCTTCCATGTGTCATATTTAAAGCTTAAGCTGGGACAAAATGAGATAACCCAAAACCATCTACCAAATATGACTACCCAATGAGAACTCCAGACCCAACCAAGTGCCATTATTGATCGACAGATCGTGACTCGACGACGACGACCCACTACTAAAGTGCTAATACAGTGGGCGAACTTACTAGTAGGTGTCACTTGGGAGAACTATGACGATTTAAAGATCAAATTCCTAGAATTCATGGATCGCCAGCCTCGAAGACAAAGGCTGATTTGAAGAGGGCGGGTGGGTCTGTTAGGACTCTAGTTAGGAGAGTCCTAATTGAGAGGGGCATTCATGTAAAACCTACATAGTCGACCCCTATTAAAGAGGTGAAGAGGCCGGCTAGGGTTAGGAGGTTGTTTCTTAGAGAAGCTTTAGGAGTTGTAAAGGAATATGAGTCATGAGTAGGAGTCCTATTAGGCGTTGGGGTTTAGAAGCCCTATAAATAGTCATATATTCATCCTCTTTTCTCAAGCAATAGATGAATCTTTTTTGCAGCCTTTGAGCAGTAACTTGGGAGAAGGAACCCCTATAGAGTTTCAAGGAGGTCGATCCCCTAAAGAGATCAACCCCAAGCTTAGAATCTACAAGGGTTCTAATATACACTCGTTCAGTGTATCCCATGGGTTTTTCTCCTTTGTCATTTAAATTGATAGATTTGATCCGAAACCCAACCAGAAGTAACCTAACCCGAACCAAAACACCATAACCAGATCAAAGGTCAAGTTTGAATTAGTCCGACTCAAATGTATTTTTTAGATTTTAATTAAAATAGACATAAATAGTTTGACCCTTGATAGAAGGTCTTGGGATCTAATCTTGGCTTGGTTTCCACTCCAATATCATCATTTAATCTTGTCCGGTACGCTATACACCTAATTATTCGACCTTTCTCGCCTAGAATTTGTGATAATGAACCCCGCCACCTGTGGGTAACTTAATTTGTAGCATGATAATTGGGCCTGGTCGGATTTTTGGATTTGGGTGTTGTTTGGGTTAGATTCGAGCCCTCCCTTTTGTGACCTCTCAGCAACATTTTTGGTTCCCTACAACTTTCGCAGACTAGAAAGCCTTTAATATGTCATCATAATTAAACTGAAGTCTTTTCTTTAAGATGTGATTCGCCAACCTGACAACAGCCCTACGATCCACCCCCAAATTCCTCCAGCGAGGTCAAACACGCCGCCGCCACGCCGTGCCATCCAAGGAAGGGCTCTGTTTACTTCCGTCTTCCGTGCTGAACAAGTCCTCGTTCGTTTCGTGTCATGGCGGCGCCCTCACCACCCACCTTCACCGTCCGCCGGCAGGAGCCCGTGCTAGTGCCCCCCTCCGAGCCCACCCCTCACGAATTCAAGCGCCTTTCCGACATCGACGACCAAGACGGTCTGCGTACCCACGTCCCCGTGATCCAGTTCTACCGCAACAGCGTCCCCTCCATCTCGACGACGGGAACTGGAGGAGGACATCGCGACCCCGCTAAGGTGATCCGCGAGGCCCTCGGGCGAGCACTCGTCTCCTACTACCCCTTGGCGGGACGGCTCCGGGAAGCCCCCGGAAGGAAGCTGGTGGTGGAGTGCACCGGCGAAGGGGTCTTGTTTGTCGAGGCCGACGCCGACATCAGCCTCGAGCAGTTCGGAGAGGCGCTGCACCCGCCGCTCCCTTTCTTGGGCGAGCTCCTCCACGACGTCCCTGGTTCCGGTGGCATCCTCCACTGCCCCTTGGTGCTGATGCAGGTTACCCGATTGCTCTGCGGTGGCTTCGTCGTGGCGCTCCGCTTGAACCACACCATGGCCGACGGCGCCGGCCTGGGCCAGTTCATGAACGCCGTCGGCGAGCTGGCTCGCGGCGCGGCCGCCCCGTCCGTATCCCCTGTGTGGGCGCGCGAGCTCCTGGAGGCGCGCATTCCTCCTCGCATCACCTGCGTCCACCGTGAGTACGACCCTGTGCCGCCGTCCGACGCGAGGGGCCCCGCCACCACCATCGTCCCGCTGGACGACATGGTGCACCGCTCCTTCTTCTTCGGTAGAGCGGATGTCGCCGCGTTGAGGAGGTGCGTGCCTCCCCACCTCCGCGACAGATCCACCTTCGATATCCTGACCGCGTGCCTATGGAGGTGCCGCACGATCGCCATCAGCCCCGGCGACGAAGAGGAGGTCCGCGTCCTCTTCATCGTGAACGCGCGTGCGAAGCGCTTCGCCGGCCTGGGCCTGCCGGCTGGGTACTACGGGAACGCGATCGCCTACGCGACAGCGATCTCCACCGCCGGCGAGCTGTGCGCGAGGCCCGTGGGCTACGCCCTGGATCTGGTGAAGGAGGCCAAGTCGATGGTGACGGAAGAGTACATGCGATCGGTGGTGGACCTGATGGTGCTGCGTGGACGGCCGCACTACACGGTGCGGGGGTCGTACCTGGTGTCGGACGCGACGCGCTCCGGGCTGGAGCTGGTGGATTACGGGTGGGGGAAGCCGTTGTACGGCGGGCCGGCATGGGGCCGAGTGGCGAGTTTCCACTTCCGTTTCAGGAACAGCAAGGGGGAGGAAGGGGTGGTGGTTCCCCATTACCTACCCCGCACCACCATGGAGAAGTTCGCCATGGAACTGCAGAAACTAATCGAGGAAGCTCCTCCTCCTCCTCCTCCGATGAGGAGCTCACTGTAGATAAAACTGGGACGACGTATTGTAAATAATTTTGTTATCACTAAATTACTAATTATTATTATCTGAATCGTAAATAGATTTAAAAAAAAAAAGTCACGAATAATGATGTGTTGTACGTACACACTGACGATGGAAGAGACGGGGATGAGGTTGATTTATCTCGTCGATGACACTTGTAAAAGGGTGTAAGGTTTTATTTGAGCTTTGCATAAGAAGGTATAGAAAAAGGATGGCGAAGACTTGAATAAAAACTCATAGTAATGGAGTGGAGGATCAAAATTACAACTTGTATATTCAACACCAACCATGTGGACAATGCCTCATCCTTTCTTGGATCCTGCGCCTACTCTCCATCCCTCTTTTTATTTTTCCTTCCCTCCCTTTTATTTGTCATACTCCCATTTTCATTTTTCCCCACAAGTGGCAAAACTTCAACCAGCCTAAAACTTTAGGAAAAATAATAATAATTACAAGACCCTAAACAGTTTTAGGAAAAATAATAATAATTACAAGACCCTAAACTCAGTTATCAAGTTAGTATGATAATAATTACAAGTCCTCACATCTTTAGGAAAAAGAAGAATTTCATTTTATGATACAGGAGAACGATAATTCTGTGTTTGAGAGCGGTGATGATAATTCTATGTTTGAGAGCAGTGCAGGTTTTTTCTAATTGACATTCCAACCTTTACAATAGGGTTCAATGTTCAATCTTCTATCAGATTGGTCCTTCATTTCTCCTCTTCCAAATTTGGATTGATTCTTACCAACCCCTATGTAAATCCTTCTGAATTTTTTATTAGCCTCAATCAATCAATCGAATGAGTATTAGTAAGAGTTGAGGTTTTGATGGATTTAATATTATATTCTATAAATTATTGAAGTTCGATCAATCCTCTAATCTTCGAGGTGTTCTCTAACATATTTTACTCTACTACCACTATCCCATATTTTATTGCCAATAAGCTTAATCTTACGGGTGTCAAAGACTATAAACACATAACCTTATGTAATATTGATCTATAAATTCTTATCTGAACTACTTATTAACATAATCAAATGTTACCTTATAATCTGATTACCCCTAAATAATAATCCTTTTATTATTTTAAAATTAGATTTGAAAATAGCTTTTGACTCTTATATGCTTTTTCTATTCAACTTGCTGCTCAATTCATATATTGGATTTTTGCTTGTCTCCTCGAGACCTCCTCCTCTCTCTCTCTCTCTCTCTACATCATATTCTATCCTAGTTCATTAGCTCTTGTACTCCTTTCTCTCAAATGAAAACTAAACTTTCAATCTTATCTCCTACCCTTTTGAGGAAATTCTAAATCTTATATAAATAATATGATGATACTCAAGCAATTTGAAACCCTTGTAGATCTCAAATCAACCTCAACAAATTTAATATTTATTTTTCAGAAAATATACTTCTCGATCGAGAATCACATTTGTGCCTCCCTAAGAATCTTTGAGGGTACTTGCCCTAATCAATACAAGGATGGGTCTCTTATCATAAGCTGATAAATTGACCCTTATTCGATTTGTTATCGATTCCATCCCTACTCATCTTTTAAAGAGTCATTCTATCTTTAATTAAATTCTTAAACATATGACCATAACTACTAAAGACTTCTTTTGGAATTTTGATTTTACCATAAGAAAATAAAGCTTATCATTTGAGGCTTCATTACTCTTTTTAAATCATTCGATTATCATCAAGAATTATATTATTGTCAAAAGGCAATAATATAGATGGGAAACTTTTTGACAACGTTTGGAAAAACTTCACCCATAGTTAGCCATCGTTCTTATAGATCTCCTAAAAACATCAGTAACCTAAGGAAGAGGGATTTAGATAATGGATCATCCGATCCCTTGTCTCAATGGCTCAGTGGATGTTATGTTTATTTTTAATATGATTTCTGATCTCATATGTGATAGCAGATAAAATGTTCTCAACTGTACGAAGAAATCTCGCTAGATAGTTGAGAAAAATCCTTCCTTCCTACCCACGTGTATTTAAAGTGTACTATCTTTTTATCATCACAATTTAACTCATCATGGTATCAATATGCTCTAACCAACCTGGGATCATGATTGTCTTAACACTTTGTTCCAATCCAGCCATTGTCGATCAATTTCGGGACTTGGTAAAACTATCCTGCTGGATGTGTTGATTTAGATGTTTCTCCTCGTGGCACTAATGTTGTTCTTATTGCCTTTTTCACCGTACACACCCCTATGGATCAACAAGAATGAAACTGCCTTTCACGACCCTCCCTCCCAGTTTTAATTTTCTTTTTCTTCTTCAACACTCGTGCTTCGATTTCCCCCTTGTGATCTCTCTACAGGTTGTGGATTCATCACCACATCGACTGTCGGCTTCTTATCACTAATAACTTCCGAAGCTCCTATGGTCAAAGCGCTTGCAATCAATCCTCAAACATGTTCGGCATACTCTCGAACCGCTGGATGAGCACCACTGTGCACTTCGACTCTGCAATCAATCCTCAAACATGTTCAGCATACTCTCGAACCGCTGGATGAACACCACTGTGCACTTCGACTCTGCAACCAATCCTCAGATACCCTAAATGTGGCATCTTGTCGAAGCCATTGTTCATAGCATTAAGCTGTTATCTGCAGCTTATTTTATGTCAAATATTGCATATAAAATTAATATTACAACTTCAATAGTTTATATAATATCCAAATCCATATAACATTAATAGAATTTTTAAATACTTCAATAGTTTTCCAAGCATATATATGTATGTCTTTTTCCTCAATAATAGTTTTAAATACTTTAATAATTTATTTTTAAATACATTAATAATAGTTTTCCGCATATGGGTCTTGTTCCTCAAAATTTTAAGCAAGGAGGTGGCATGAGCAAACAATCGCTCGGTAAGCATTCTGTATATTTTTGCCAATTAATTTAACATCATGGTTTCATTTTGTTGTTTGTTTGAGGTGATTTTGAAGGTCGTCTTTCGTTTCCAAGTTAGTTGAATAAAAAAGTACGTATTGGCCACCGGTATACATTATATTTTGTGATACATGGCATCGGCTTCTTCCGAAGGCAGTTTGTAAACTCTGCCTTCTTTCTTTCTCGTATACTAAAGCTGAAGATTGTTTATCGTATAAAAGACAGACCTGAATCTTCCTTAACTCTGTGTGTGTGTGTGTGTGTGTATTGGTGGTGCTACCTACCTACGTACGAAGCTCACTCGAGTCCTTAACGTTTGTCTTTGTTTTTCATACCAGCAATGCAAATGCATTTTAGGATGTTGTCTCCATTCTCTTTATATAAGAAGCATATGGGGGGTACAATTATGTTGATATGCAATCTATTTTTCTTTATTATTATTATTATTTTTGGGATCGTGCAATCGATTGCGCCTCTCTCCGGTCCTTTTTCTAGCCAACAACAACATGAATGAGACAGGATGTGGGGGCCTCGACAACTTCATTCCTTTGCTATTTTGCCGTGGCAATCTTAACATATTATTCACTTTGATCTCCAACGAGAAAAGGTTGTTGATTCGTGCTAATCGATGGAAACACAGCAATTTTCAATTTCTTTTTATTTTGTGATTCATTTTATTTTATTTTATTTTATTTTATTTTTTCTAAATTGCTGAAGCCGCATTCATTGTCCGCAGATCCATTAAGCTGCTATCCAGGTGATTTGCTAAATCTCTGTTTGGCTCTCTTCTTCGCTGGTCTGTGATCGACATGTCCAGTCACAAGCGCCATTCTCACGAACATGTATGGCTTGAATTGATATTCTTTATGCCAAGTGTTGTCTCTTTGGTCTGTACCACCGAAAAGCTAAGATAATTTCATCTTAGCAACATTCTGGTGCTTGATTTGTTCATAATAAGTGTTGGAGATTCATATTTAGATGGCACCACCAAGCACTTCAGATTGTTCATAGCGCCTCCATCCATCCATCCATCCATCCTATTAAGACCTTAATCCTCTCAAGCTTGATGTTACCTACCTAATACGGCGGAGTCCATGTCATTACTTCTCCCGAGCTTGCCTCCTCTGAATTATCGTAGCTTGTGCATTAATCAATCGATGGGTGTTGCAGACACCCCCCAGCAGCAACCCTTCATCTGCAAAAATTAACCTTTTTACACTTTCAATAGCAGAAGCATCTCGTTGTACAAACACACCAAGTTATCTTCACGTACAAATGAATGAATACCCAAGTGCAATATACCAGTACTACACACACACAGAGAGAGATATTGTCAACACAAGACGACTAGCAGTCGTTTCCTGTGGCCAGACTGAGGAGGTCTATTGCTGACATTTTGTGTAGTCAAGATTCCATGTATTGAGAAGCTGGTGGATTTGTTTTCGTCTTATCAACAACTGCAAAGCATTTTCTCAAGTGATTAATGTTTGTCGAACTTGCAACACCACACCAACATCATACAACGATAGCCAGTAGCAGTCATGGACGTACCATTAGTCCCACGAAACTCCACTTCGCGCCATTCTTGAACGAGGGCACAGCAGCAGCACATCAGGTGTGAGAGGAAATCATCACATAAACCTCCCTAACAGGCAAATTTTTAACACCAATCAGCCATACTTGATTGATAACCTCTTCTCTGATATATCATAATCATGCTCACTGCTTCGTATGTGGAAAACTACTAGTATGCTGCAGATAGTCGAGCAATTAAAAAAAACAATATTGATGATCGATGATTGTTTAACCATGTCCGTCTCAAATTGAAATGATGCATAAATTTAGATACACGCATAAAGTTCCTCATGTCTACAGAGACTACTTTGCTAGGTTGAATAAATATAACAGACTTTGGTATGATAGCCTTCCGATTAATATCTTCTATCAAATGGAAAATCCTGTATCCATTGAAGCAGAAGCATAATAATTACCGTAATGTTCAGCATCTTACGAAGCTTTCTCCTGATGCAACATGTGTAACAGCAACAGGATAGAACCAATGCGTACGCCATGAAGTCATTGCAAGCTTCCGCAGAAGCTGACACCACCAAAACACACGTCAGTGACATTTAACTGCTAAATCGCATCCGTGTTACATTATCAAACTATGTAGCACAGCATTACTTTTGAAATTTCAAATCAGTGTGCTATATACATGACAAATATATAAACTTATTTCTGAGTCCGAGTTTAGCTGAAAATTGCAGTTCAATACTAGAGGCTGCACCCTATTAATGCATAATTTTGGGTTGAATCATCTGTGTTCAAAATGCCATTCTGTTTGGCATGACTTATTAGATGCTAAGTTTAAAGAATCTTTGGCCGATGAAACACTTGCCAAAAATGAGCTTGTGCTTCAAAAGTTTGTCATGCAGAAAAGAAATCATAGTAGCATTATTATTTTCTTACAACTTTTGGAACACTAATCATACCTGACAAGAAATTCACGTCCCTTGTTGTCAATAACCCGGATGCGGGTCATTAAATTCATGAAAGTGTTTAGATCTCTTAAATCGTCATAGTGGTTTTCTATTTGAAATATGGTCTACGGTGATATCAAAATACAGATTTGCAATCCCCCCCCCAAAAAAAAAACTTAGTATTTCTGCATTCTACTATTTCCTATAATTAGATGCATGCAATCCCAGATTAGCTTTCTGAGAATAAAAATCCAAGATGAATGCTTCTAATATAAGAACAAGTACAACATCGACGTACAAACATGTCTGTTTTTTGCCACCGAAGCGATTTTTGACAAAGTCCCACAAGGGAAACAGCATGTCTTGATGCCTGCAATTTACCAACCAACCATAGTGTGAATGTCAGATGTAAGAAGATGCCATAAAAAATTCAAATGTAAACAAGAAAAATGAAGTCTGTTGAATTGAAAATAAATTGGTTCTTGATTAATATTTAGATTTTGGTTTAATGATCTGCCCATCAGTAAAGAAATGAAATATCATGTATCACCCACCATAGAATGCTCGGAAATGCCAGAATAAATTTGAGAACTAAGCGCTAGATATCTGAAGGGCATCTGCTGCTTATGGTTGAATGAATTTTGAATGTGAACGTTTTCTAACATGAGATTTGAGGACCACCTTCTTCTACCTTCACTTGGCCATGAAAACTCTCCTTAATGCTTGGGGAGTGTACATGTTAGGAGTTTGCATATATACCATCAGTTTGTTCTTTATTATAGTTAAATTTATGTCAAATTTATACGTATCAGAATGTCATTACTTCTATCGTACAGTGTGTTTCACTTACTAGTTATCAGTCAGTACTTACGGGTTCACAGATATCAAAATGGTTGATGTAGGCATTAATCAGTCACTGATTGCAGCAGCAGAGTCTTTATAGGCAGTTGCAGCTACAAGAATTTTCTTAATAGTCTCTTTCTCAGAGACATAGACAACAACCATGGCCTATTGCACCTAAAAGCCAATCTATCATCAAATCTACCTTCAGAATTGATAAAAAGGCAAAACCTAATTGTAATGCATGCCATGTTTCTCCATAAGGCAGAAAAAGGATGCAAAAATGCATCTTATTATAATAGCAAATCAAAACATCAAATTATCTGAAGAAACAATGACTAACCATATTTTTGAACCTGGATACTACACCATCCATGTAGACTCTTTTCAGATCATATTCAAATCTGAGTGGAATTATATGCGCCATGGATGCATTAAGAAACATGGGAAAGAGGGAAAGTTTAAAGTGTACACTATCACGGAGGATCTGAAAGTTCAAAAAGCAAACATAAAGCTATACAGAAACAGGAAACTGAATCAGAATATGATGCAGAAACCAAGAAAAATTATCGTACTCGTGTCAAATTAACAGTGTCAAGAGGGAAACTATCATCAAGATTCGTTATCTAGATCCACATTTATGTTAAAGGCAATTAGGAACGATTGAATGTAACCAGGAGATGGAACTAGAAATAAAATCCTATGGAACTAAATTTTATGAACCATTTCAGGGTGGATCCACGCATTTAATGGGGGATAAATAATGGACATACTGAGGGAAGTAAAACATCTTGAAACTGGATCCTATATTCATCCAAAACAAGATAACTAAAGCTGATTCATTGGAGAAAAAATATGCAAACATGATCATAGGGACAATCAATTTCCACACCTACTGTATGTATCTACAAGAGTTGCAGGTGAAAATGGCATACACAAAAATGGCTCTGAGCAGCAACCGAGTAAATCTGAGTGCCATTCTTCATATCTGGATGATGCCTTATTTGAAAGCAAATCATGACCAGAAGAAGCTATAGATGAAGTTCTGCATGAAGTGCAAGATGTCATTAGACATTCTGATATTCTTATTCACAATGGCTGTTATGGATATATGAATGGGTACCCTAAATAAAATTAGGAATTTGTGAAGGACCCATGTAGCACCGACTCATGGAGCTGCTGTCTCCGATCATGAGGAAGGTTGGTGTCCTAAGCAGGCCATGAGTAGGTACCAGAAATATATTCATATTGTAAATTATATATTTCCCTTTTGAGAGGAAATGTGGCTGAAAGTACCTCACTTGTAAAATTATGTTGAATTGTCAGTCTTAGACAAACCAAAGGGTCGATGAAGCTAATGAATCATAGAGAGTTGAATTAATGGTTGTATTGACTGTAATTGCGTGTTTCTGAATATCAAGTATATTTTCTTTGTCTAAGAAAGGGTATATAAGGTGACGACTACTCTTAAAATAGTAGTTCAAAGGTTAATGGATGTATAATTAGCAATGCCCAATTATTGAAGAAAAAAACAAACATTGAGTGGCTGGAACCAATATTTATGCATAGCAGTTATCCTTTTGCATGAGTAGCAGCAGAGCGAACCTTGATGATGCCTTGCAAGTGTCATCTTGCCGGCTGTAATAGTTCCCATAAGAGGAATAATCTTCTTTGCCATCAAGGACATCAACAGATGCTGACTCTACATTTTCATAATTCCTCAGTTCTACTGTGTTCTCCGGGAATGCACTTGCCATAGTCTCGGTTAGTCCAAGCAATTGTTGGATAAGTTCGCATGCACCTACGTCCAGGTTAGTTTGTGATCTTTGAAGTTCCATCTGAAGCTTCTCATTTTCTTTCTGAAGAGCTTCATCAAATGACATGCTTGAGTCTGAACAAGAAAGAGACTTTTTGAGAACCATGCTCTGACTTTTGCAAGGAACTGGATTTAGCAGAACATCTTGCACCTTCCTGTCTTCTTCATCAAAGCTATATTCACATTGGTCCCTTTCAATATACTCCAATCTTTCCTATAGGATCAAATCAAGCAGGACATATTCAAAAAATGACACAGGAATTAAACAAGAAATTCATTAGGTAATAATCCTCTCAGTTGATGGTCAACCAGCTATATATCCAACTAATATCTTCCGAGAACAAGTAACCAAATACTTTATTTCTTTAAAGAGGATATTGTACATTGAGTGTTCAGACTAACTAATATCCTAAGAAACACAAGGGAATACCCATAGCTTCTTACGGTATATGAGGAGCTCATACCCGGCATCAGACTGTAACTGAGATGTAAACCAAGACAGACTGATATGATCACCAAACATTGGTGTTACATACACCACGAATTTTGGTAAAATAATTTCTATGCATGAGCATCCGATCTCAGAATTTACCCATTCGTCATGATTCATAACATTTGGGATTGCAACAACATATCTGAGAGACCAGAACAAAATGATGAAACAAATAATAACCTTTTGAAAGAAATTCAGAAGAACACAAAATGATTTCACCTTATTTCATTAAATAAGGTGAAATCAATTGTATAGAAATATCTTTGTTAGAATCGCTAGTTGTACTTTGTCTCATGCACAATAGAAAATGGGTGATTCAATGATCAAACAAGTATAGCTTTTGCATAATCTCTGAGGGTCAAACTTAATATCCTACCAGGTGTTATTTTCTAAGTATTACTTAATGGTTTCATTGGTTCGTGGTTTAACCAACTATTGCCTTTAACAAAGCTAAATGATAAGAAAAGATCCACATAATCAACCCCGAAGAGTTGAGATCTTAGGACTGACCTAATGCAAGCATAAGAACAAGTCACTTTTGGTTTTTCGTTTTCCATTTATTCAACACATGATAGCAAAAGATGTCATTTCTATTTATTCAACGCATGATAGTAAAATATGTCATCAATGTACCACAATCATATTGGGTACTAGCTTCTGGGAACTGATCATTATGTATGTTAGAAATCATAGCCTACTGTACGGCAATCGCAATACTAACGGACCATTAGAATTATGCCTTAGTCGTTTGTGACATATCAACAGCACTCCCAAACACAAAGAGAAATGCTAATTAGCCTCACATCGTTATGATTTCTGAACCAATTGAAAGTAGAATTTTCATGTGCATGATCAAATCTTTGAGATTATTAATAGTGACAAGCTTTTAGATAGATGTAAATAGCATCGTCGAAATTGCCCTAAATCAAGCATGTGGAGTTTAAATTCTGTGTCGATATTTTCAATCTGTTCATCTCAGCATCAAAGATGGACCATTATCTACCAAAAAAAAAAAAAAAGGTAGGACCATAATGGCTTACTGCTTGGTAATTATCGATAGGAAACGGGAGAAGAGCAATAACACGAGATCCATACCCTGATTCTATGTTTGTCGACAAGAGTGATCAGTGGAATCAGTCTCAAGTACCGATCGATCTCACTCTGTGCTCTCTTGAACTGGTACACGATGTTCCACCCCATGGCCAAGAGATACAAGTAGCTGCGGTCCTGACAGCCGTTGACGAGAATGTAGGACCTCCTCAGGGCATCCTCAAGCTGCTCCAGCGGCTCGCGCGTCTCGGGATACCTCTTGAGCTCCGAGATCTTGAGCTGATCCAGGAGACTGCCGATCAGCTTCAGGTGCTGCGCGAACCGCCGGCAATTCTTCTTGTGCATCCGCGCAGCAGAGGCGGCCTTTACGATCATGCCGATCAGGCGGACGGCGTCGAGGCCGGTCAGCTGGACGACGTTGGCGATCTCCCCCATATACTCCCAAGATGACGCCATTACAAGGTCCAAACACCTACCTCTCAGAATTGAGCATCACTGCTGTCAGAACAAGGAAGATAAACACATTTATTAAGCAGACGGAGTCCTCACAATCTGTGGATATTTCCTCCGACGACTACCACATTACAACAATATACGATCAGTAACTTTTTCTTTGTCATTCTGACATGACTAACATAGCAGAGGATGCTCGAATGTAAGCCTGAGGAGGAGGAGGAGGAGTCAGACTGGGAGTTTATTTTCTTTCACCTGGAGTGAGGCTTAGATTCTCATAGGAGCAGGATTCCTCATCTCTATATCAAAGAAAGAGTCCTCTGCCTTTTTTCTTTCACCTGGATCGAGGCTTGATCTTTTCTTTTCTCGGTGCTCCAAGAACCTAACCTCTTTGGCACTAGGAGCAGGAAGGACGTCTCCACCTTTGAATCAAACAAAAGGGCTTCTTCTTCGAAGATCAGATATCTTGAGAAAAAGATATATCACAGCATTCTTTGTCTTCACATTACGGATTCCAACCCATCCTTCTCCACTGTGGTGGTGAGCAGGGGCTTGCTCTGACATTGCTTTTGCGTAGAAGGGAGACAATTGTGGTAGTTATTGGATAACCTCGGTGCACTCGCCGCTATTGAGAACACCGAGAGAGTTGGAGAGAAAGAGAAAGAGAGAGAGAGAGAGAGAGAGAGGAATCACTCCCAAGCGGACACCCAAAAGAATTGGCGGCAGCCATCTAACGAAGCATGACGAGGTAAATAGAAAGTTCGAGCGAGCATTCTCACGAAACACAGCTCTCGACACCAAAAGAGAAAAGAGAAAAAGTGAGTGAATTTGTTTCAGCTGGTAACCATTGTTCTTTTTCGCTTTTGTATTTGGTTATGTCATTATGTATTATTTGCTTGCTTGCTTAGGAAATGGACTACGATTGGTAAGTGAAAATCATAAATCTTTGTTTTCCATAAATATTTTTTTAGCCATCTCATCGTTAGCATTTGTTCATTGATCTTAAAAGAAAAGACTAGCTTGATTGCACACAAAATACTTGGCATGTCGATTGGACGGACATACAAAAGAAAAATAGTCAACGAATGGTGTCCATCCCATCAAAATAAGTCAGGTACGAATCTTGATCTTTTGATTACAAAAGAGACGCATTACACGGCTTTTCTTTTATAACGTCGATGCAAGATCAATTTTTCCCGACGACGACTACGTTCAGGCAGCGGTGGACGGTCGCTCCCGAAGCAGTTAATGCATCTTTGGCCCTTTTCCCGGTAGTTCTTCAATCTATTTATTCGGGTATAAAAACATTTAACTGAAGCAAATGAATGCCTCACGCAATACAATCAATTTCTTTATAGTTTTACTTACCCACATTTACTGTTTCGAAAAAGGACTAAACTCTTACTCTTGCAAGTTTAAGTATTTCAAACGATGTTAAAACTTCTCCCAAATACTACTATTCGTTCCTAAACTACCTGATAGCTCTATTCTAACTGCCCACTTTAGTGATATATTTATTTGGATTCCAATATCACTGAGTGGGGGAGGGATTAGAACAAAAGGGACATTTCGTTGCAAACAAGTCGAAACCGTTTTGCACGAGGCAGTAAGTAAAAAAATATATGAATGTAATAAATTTAACAACAGAACTATTTAGTGGGGGAAGCCATCACATCACCTTGTACAATTTTATTTTTCTAGGGTGATTCAATCCATATCTATTCGGTAGTGTTGGGAAAAAAAAAAGAAAAAAAAGAAAGAATGTTTTTAATGTGAAAGATGCGATTCCAGTCGATAGCGTCAACAAACTTTTTATTTATGCAGCGATACCATTTTCTATGTAATGCTCACCCTAAAATCAAGAACCCAGTACTAATCATATGCTATATCTATCTATGGGAAACACTTCAATAATTTTTAGTTTGGTGATAATATGCTAGATTCTCATCTTCAACCATAATTGCCATGCGTTTTAGCCGTGCAAATAATTTAGGTGCCATTATCAAGTCATTTTCGTATCAACGACCCAGTGAGTAGTGTATGGTGCAATCTTTATTGGGCGATCAATTCCGAAACTTTAATATTATCAGAAAATATTGCAGACTACTAGTGGTTCATTGTGGCCGTCTTTCAAAATAAAATAAAATACTTGGTTTCCACTGAGGTGAATAAAATAAAAATACTTGGTTGGTTCCTCTAGGATATGAGTGATATGATGATCGCTTGTGGTGGTGGAAAATCTTGTGGACTGGGATGCATGACATGTTGTTAACAGTATGGGTTCATGCTGGGAGGACGTAATACGTTATGTGGTGGTGGTGGTGGTTGGGGCGTCATTTTGGGTGGGATCAAATGCACACGTGGTTACGACGATGATGTTGATACGTTAAGACAGGCGTCCATGTCACGATATATACGTCCCACCTGCTATGGTCGATGACGCTCACGTGATGTGCCAACGATTCATCGTCTTCTTCCGAGAATCATCTTACCATTTCCTAATTATCTTTTATATTGGCCTCAGTCTGCCAACTGTGCTTTAAAGTTGGTGAAAAAGATTGATAATCCACTGATGGTAGATCGTGCTGATATATATATATATATATATATATATA